>LPNX010124740.1:5272-84730 GCA_001517045.1 Pseudotsuga menziesii | reverse complement strand
TATTTTCCAATCTGTCCTTGTGTAGTGAAATTAGTTTTATAAACCCATTTACAACAAACTAAAGTATTTCCTAAAGGAAGAGAAACAAGAGACCAAGTCTTGCTTCTCAAAAGATATTCACACTTAGAAGACATAGCTTGTTCCCAATGAATTTTACCCTTAGCTTGAGCATAATTAGTAGGATGGATTACTTAACTCATTCCCTGTAGATTCAAGAGTTTGCGTAACCCAAACAAGAAGATTAGAAGCAACCAAATTTACTTTAGGAGATTCATTAGATTCAGGTGTAATACTTGAAGAAGAGGATGAACTATGATCAATAATACACATAAAACTGGAAGAAGGAGTAACAAAGATAGGAGTAATGGGTGATATTAGAAAATTCAAGGTAATATGATGTTCTACAGACTTAGGTGGTGGAGATACCTAATGAAATTGAACATCTCTTATGATTATGACACTTTGATTAGAAGGATCAAAGAACATGTAAAACTTAGAAATCTCATCATAACTAATGAATATACACTTGTGAGACTTGGGTTCTAGCCTTTTCTATTTTTTTCAAGAATATGAGCCGAACACTCACAACCAAACACCTTAAAATTACTAATATTTGGTTTTCTTCGATTCCATTTTTCCTACTTTCTTCTTCTTACTATTTCCATGATGTGCCTTAGTTGCATGACCAGATTTATTAGTAGGATTATAAGTGTGTTAACTAGAACATTTAGCATTATTAAAAAATTTCTTAGGATTATTATTATGTGCCATAAGAGCTTTATTAGGTGAGAATTGTCCTGAAATAATCAACCCAACCCTTTAAAAAAATCATCAAAAGTATGTTTCATGGTACTTTGAGAGAATTCAAGAGCACTATTCCTAGTTTGGATGAACATGTCAAAAGAAGATGGCAATTTCTGTTCTACAAGAATGATAAGAGCAGTGTCTGTTTTATTGTAATCTATACCACAAATATTTAATTGTTCATTTAAAGTTTTCAATTTAGCAAGATATAATTCTACTATTTTTAAATTAGTAGGATCTAGCTCATGAACCTTCTTTTGAAGGTAACAAGCAGAAACATCATCAAATTTATCATTTTCACTCTGCTCGAGGACAGAGACTGCGTGATGGAAGGAGGGCCCTATTTCTTCAACTATGTCGATCTCTTCCTCAGGAACTGGGTGGAACGCTTCAACTCGGACTTGGAAATCTTCGCCTGGAGCCCAGTATGGGTCTGTCTCTACTTGTTGGCCTAGGATTACTGGGATGAGGAAACGCTCAAAGACATTGGCAATGCATTGGGATAATTTTTCAAAGTGGTCGACCAGACCAAACAACAAAGGTACACCTCATATGCTTGTATTTTTGTTTGCATGCATATTTCCAAAACCCTACCGGAGTCCATCGTTTTAGCGCACGAGGACACAGAATCGACTAAGCCGCTGGACTATGAACAAGTCCCCTTTAGATGTCGCAAATGTCATGAACATGGCCATCTGTATCAGGACTATCCCAAGAACAAAATACCCACAGTACTGACCATAGCTACAGATGAAGACAGATTCAGAAAGGTCACCGAAGAAAGGAAACAGGGAAGGAAAAATCCCTCGGTAAGCAAGTTTTCAAAGCCTTACACTGGCAACAGCTTTGGGCTTCTTGACTCACAGTTGGAGGAACCAGACCCTACAACCTCAAATGCTCACAAAGCCCCAAAGTGACCCCACCAGGAGAATAAAAAAGGGAAAAACATCGAGGACCCCAACCAAACAACTATTCCCATTCCGACAGTGCCAAGCCATGCAGGTCCAGAGGCAGAGTAGAACCCTGATTCTCTCCCTACCATATAAGAAGCAAATGCCATTATGGACGAAGAAATGGTTGACATTTATCTAGGAGGGCTGGACATAAAAAGGTTGGAGGGCTGGACATGCATGTAAGAACAACACCTTCCAAAACATCACCCTGAATCAAATAGAACTGCTCACAGAAATCCTCCATTCGATCAAAGCCAACAACAAGCTAGGATTTATAACCGCCACCCCCAAATATATCAAGAAAAACACCAAGGACACCAAAAAGAGAGGAAGGAAAACTGCCCTCCAAAGAATCACCAATTTTGGAGCCGAATTGGTGGAATTAGGTCAATACTCTCAGCTTACTGAATTCTTTCCCCTCAACCTCTTTGTTACTCAATGAATCTAATATCTTGAAATATTAGAGGCATCAATAGCCCTATAAAGAACAAATGATTAAAAAAAATATCCAGCAAGACAAACCAACTATCCTCATGTTACAAGAAACCAAATCTAGCAGCTCCAACATGGATTCTCTAATGTCAAGACTCTAGCGAGGCAGCCAGTCCATTTTCCTTGAATCCTGAAGGGCTTCAAGAGGTCTCACTATCTCCTAGAATCCAGCTGAAGTGGAATTAGATAATTTCCTAGCCTCCCACCACTCCATCTTTGCTCTTTTCCACCCCAGGGACCAACATGCATGGTCTCCTTACAAATGTCTATGGTCCCCAGCTACCTAACCAAAAGCCCTCATTCCTTCACTTTTTTCAGTGGATTTTTCTAGACCAACCCCATCCTATGGATATCATTGGTGGTGACTTCAATCTCATTACCTCATTAAAAGACAAGCGGGGTGGAAGACAAGGTTTTCAAGAGGTTCATTGACAATAATAATCTGGTAAATTCCAACACCAACAATGAAACCCACATTTAGAACAATTGTAGGGGAAAAGCTTCTCAAATTGCCTCCAAGATGGACTGCTTCCTTATCTCAGAACAAATCATGCTTCAAAATGATGAGATCAATGTCGCCATCCTCCCTGTTGCAGGCTCAAACCACTGGCCAAACTGTTTCAATTAGCAGATTGACACAGAGACAAAAAGGAAGCCATTCCGGTTTGAAATTTTTTGTCTCACTCACCTAGATTTCCATGAGATGATTACAGGATGGTGGCAAAACAATCAGGTAGCTGGAATTTCACGCATGCATAAATTCCAAACCAAATTGAAACTACTCAAATAACATCTCAAGCATTGGAACAAACACACTTTTGGGAACATATTCACAAGAAAGCCCCTCTTGGAACAAGAGATGGAGCAGCTTCAACAGCAGATCATCACCAATGAAAGAACTGATGATTCCACCCTCCAGGAACAACAAGTCCTCACCCATCTTGTAGAACGCACAAAACAAGAGAGGATGTAGTGGGAATAGAAATCTTGCATCAACTGGCTCCGCGAGGGGGAACACAACACCTCCTTTTTCCACATATCTACTATTCCGTATTGCATGCACAATTGCATCGCCAATATAAAAAACAATGATGGTTGACTCCTAGAAATCCATAAAGACATTGAAACCAACCTGGTTGCCTACTTTGAAGACATCCTCACTGAAAACGAGCAGGACAGAGCAACATCTGTTCAAGAGGTCACCTCTCACATCCCCTCCCTCGTTACTGAGTAGCAAAACACCACTCTAATGAGACCCACAATGTTGCAGGAGGTAAATATAGCTTCCAGTCAAATGAAAGCAGACAAGGCCCCTTGTCCAGATGGTTTCACTGTCAAATTCTTCCATGCTTGCTGGGACATGTTAAAACTGGAAGTTTGGGATCTAGTGGAGCTATCTTGGGTAGCTCAGAAAATTCCATGTGCCCTCAATGCCACATTTCTCACCCGTGTTCCCAAGTAAAATCAAGCTTCCACCCGCAGCAATTTCAGGCCCATTGCACTTTGCAACGTTCTTTACGAAATAATAACAAAAATTATAGACAACCGCCTCAAACCCATGTTTCCTATTGTCATCTCGGCTGAACAAATTGGCTATGTTGAAGGGTGCCAAATCCTAGATGGTATTATCCTTTCCCATGAAACTATCCACTCCCTCAAATCATCCAAAAGGTCAGGCATGCTACTCAAACTGGATCTCTCCAAGGCTTTTGACAAGCTCAACTGGCTCTTCATGGTAAACGTTCTAACTGCCTTCTGCTTTGACCCTCATTGGATCCAATGGGTATCAAACTTAATCTCTACGACCTTCTTTTCCATCCTCCTCAATGGTGCTCGCTCTCCCCCTTCAAACCCCTCTTGGGGCATAAGACAGGGAGATCCTCTCTCCCCCTTCCTCTTTATTCTCATGTGGAAGGGATAGGTCACATGATCTCTCAAGCCAAGCTTCAAGGCTCTCTTAGGGGTCTCGAGATCCATAATCACTCCCCCATTACCCATCCGCAATTTGCGGATGACAATCTCCTCATGGGACATCCCTCTGTCCAGGAATCCAAAACCTTTAAGAGCATTCTCTCCGCCTTTTCTAAAGCTTCAAGCATGACCATTAACCAGGAAAAGTTGGAAATATTCTTCTTCAACACTCCTCTCCCAACCCAATGTAATATTTCCCACATCCTAAACTTCAAAATAGCCACTGTCCCCTCTAAATATCTTGGAGCTCCCCTCATTGATTCTGGGCTTAAACATTCTTCCTCGAAAGAACTCCTCACCAAATTGGAACTTCACATGTGTCAGTGGACCTTCAGAACTCTAAATCTTGCCAGATGACTAGTCCTCATTAAATTAGTTCTTCCAGCTATGCCTCTGTATCTTTTCTCAATTCTAGCTGCCCTGAAATGGGTTCTCAAGGCCATCAAAACGCTCTAGCATAGATTTCTATTGAATGGGAACAAAACCCCTCACCACTAGCCTCTCATCAAATGGGACACAATTTACACTCCTAAGGTTGATGGGAGTTTTGGGCTGAGAGATCCTGCGCAAAGCAATGAAATTTTTAGTACAAAAATATGGTGGAACTGGGTCTCTAACAATCAAAGTCATTTTTCCCAACTGTGGAACAAAAATTATGCGGCTGAATGGACTGGGCCACATTTGGTTTGGTTCACAGAAAATATCAAAGGCTCCCTCATCTAGAATGATTCCAACACTCAAAGAAATACCATTCAATAGCACAGCTTCTGGGAAGTTCACAATGGTACCCTAGGAAACTTCTAGACAGACTCTGGGAATCAGCTGCCTCCCCTGGAAACATCTTTCAACATTCATGTTTACTACTAAACCCAAGGTATGTTTACTACTAGAGAAGCTCATCAAATCCTCAACGCCCCCAATGAACCTCTTGACTCCTATTGGACCAAGCTCTGGGCTTAACAACTTGGCCCAAAATTACTACCTTTCTTTTCTCTTGTCCTCCACAAATGCATTCTCACTTGGGATACTCTGCTTAGACGAGGTTTCATTGGACCCTCAAAACGCCTCCTCTCCAAGACTTAGGAAGAGACAATGGAACACATCCTCAATCAATTCCCTATTGTTGAACAACTCTAGACCCACTTTTCCTCCGCCAGCAATTTCCCAAACCGCATCCCCACTAGTATCACAGATACCATCAAAATCTGGCATAATCGTCCATACCATACTCCCATCCTAAATAGAATTTGGCAACTCATCTCGGGGTTCATAACCTGGGGTCTTTGGAAGGAACTAAATCTTAGGATTTTTGGTTGAGGTTGTTGCACGAATTGAGAAACCATACTGACAACAAAAGAGAGATTTATTCAGTTATAAGTTAAATGTATCAAGCTTCCTAGGAGCCAGCGATAAAGAGTAGCACCAACAAGAGGAATGGTACACTTAACAATTAACTTTACACTGGGATGAAATGGGGTAGGAGTATGTTTGTAATCACACATATGGAAACAAGCTGATAAGTTTGTCATATACTTAAGCTGAGAGAGAAAAATCCATTTCCCATATGCCATATATGAAGACCCAAAAAGTAGTGCAATATACCAATAATCGTCATCTCAAAATGCTTTTCAATATCACTTTTCATATTTTTAATTAAAATAGGTTGTCTTCCAGTGATAATAAGATCGTCCACATATAAAAATATTAATGACGACATTATCACCAAAGTTCTTAACATACAAATTTGGATCATATATAAACCGCTTAAAAACATTAGTCAAGAAATATGCATCGATTTTATGAAGAAATATGCATCGATTTTATCCTACCAAGCCCTGGGTTCTTGTTTGAGATCATATAAAGACTTGCGAAATTTGCATATTAAACTTGAAGATTCAGCAGAAATAAAACCAAGAGGTTGTTGCATATAAATGTCTCCTTTAAGATCACCATTTAGAAAATAAATTTTAACATCCATTTGGTGTAGTTCCCATTTATAATATGCAATGATGGATAAATGGTTCTTATTGTGTTCATTTTAGCAATAGGAGAAAAGTTTCATTATAATCAATTCCTTCAAGTTGATTAAAACCTTTTACGACTAATCTATCCTTATATTTTTCAATATGTCCTCCTATAGTGAAGTTAGTTTTATAACGCCATTTACAACAAACTAAATTATTTCGTAAAGGAAGAACAACGAGAGACCAATTCTTGTTTCTCAAAATAGATTCATACTCAGTGCACGACTTGTTCCCAATGACTCTTACCCCTAGCTTGAGCATAAGCAGTAGAATCATCTGCAACCAAAACTTTGGTCATAAGAGCAAGGTTAGATCTAGTTCTAGAAGTATCACGTGGATTACCGACCTGACTACCTATAGATTCAAGAATTTTCAAAACCCAAACAAGAAGATGAGAAGAAACATAATTTAATTTAGGATATTCATTAGATTAAGGTGTAATACTTGAAGAACAGGATGAACTATGATCAATAATAGGCACAAAACTCGAAGAAGGACTAGTACCAGAGATAGGAATAATAGGTGATATTAGAAAATTAAGGGTAATATGATGTTCTACATACTTAGGTGGTGGAGATACCTAATGAAATTGAACATCTCTAATGTTTATGACACTTTGATTAGAAGGATCAAACAACATGTAAGCCTTAGAATTCTCATCATAACCAATGAATATACACTTTTGAGACTTGGGTTCTAACTTTTTCTGTTGTTTTTTATCAAGAATATGAGCCCAACATTCACAAGCGAACACCTTGAAATTACTAATATTCAATTTTCTTCCATTCCATTTTTCCTCAGGGGTAGCATGCTTAACAAATTTTGGGACTTGGGTTCTAACTTGGGAAGTATTTATGTCAAGATACACTCAAAGAGAAAGGACTGTGAGGTAAAGTCTGTGATCTAAGTATGAACGCCTAAGTCATAGAACAATATAATAATAATAATGCGTAAATGAAGTAATCTTTGGATGTTTATTTGTATGGAAAGAGCAGAACCCCAAGTCTTTTGCTGCCCGATTCGCCCCCCTATGCTACCATGGATAGCCAAGCCAACATCATCCCATTTCTTCATTAATTTTGTTATGGTACAATTATAAGGAGAACGGGACATAAATGTAATGTTTGAAGATTTATTTTTTCTGAAAATGGAATCACAAACTCTTTGGGACATAAATGTTATGTTTGAAGGTTTAATTTTTGTGAAATTGGAATGATAATTTTTTTTGAATAGTTTAATGTTTACTAGAAGAAATTTTGTGGAGAATAGTAAAGTATTGAGAAAAAAGGAAAAAAATATTGACAAATATTCAATAGATAGCAAGTGCTTAATAATGAATTTGGTTTTGTACCTATAAGAATACTCACATTGGAATATTTTGGTTAAGACACACATAACTAACCCTAATCATAATCTCACCTTAAGTAACAAAATTTTACTTACTTTATGTATGATTGTAATGTGGTTCTGATTAAATCATGTATACATATGCCCCGTAATGGAGAAGTGAAAATTAGTTTCTTTTTATTTATAATATGGAAAACATATGCCCATGATGGAGAAGTGAAAATTACTTTCTTTATATAAGAAATTGAAGGCTTTTAATATCTCTAGAAATCTCGTATGTCTCTAGAACATTCAAGATGTATAATGAGATGATATGATGATGATGTTTTTAAAGAGATTCCGTTGACCCTATTTATACCTAGAGATGTGGAGGAATTACTCTCACATATTGCATGTGGGATAATACAATTCTCCAAAATAACACCTCTTTATTTAACAGTGGATATCAAGAGTATACTTTATCATAATAAATATGGGATATAATGTATTACTCTTTTACACAAGATTGTGGAAAACTTTCGACATAATACAAAGACATTATTACCTTCCAAGGAATATAATATATTCCTACACCCCGCCTTAATAATGGTTGGGAGAAGATCCCGCCAGAACACTAAGGAATGAAGGAGTCATTACTGCTCCCCCTTATTGAAAACTTCCCTCATCCTAAGAAAAGAACAAATATGCACATACTTCTCTTCTGTCAAGGATTTGGTGAAGATATCAATGGCCTTCTACTTGGTAGGAGAATACTCTAGAGAAATAATACCATCTTCCACAAGACCTTGAATATAATGAGACTCAAGTTCAATATGCTTCATCTTAGAGTGATATATCGGATTATGAGAAGCCAAATTGCAACCTGATTATTGCATTTCAATGTAGTGGACGATTTCAGAACCAGACTAAGTTTGGTAAGAACATGCCATAAACAAGCTTCTTCTTTAGTTGTGTCTTTGGATGCTTTATACTCTGCTTCACACAGATATTAAGAAAGAGTCTTCACCTTCTTATTGGACCAAGAAATCAAACTTGAACCAAGTTGAAATATGTAACCATCACTTGACCATTAATCAGAACTATCACCTTCCCAATCAAAATTTGTATAACCATACAATGAAACTGTAACAATGCTCAAATAAAAGACACCATAATGTAATGCCCCCTGTAAATATATCAGAATCATCTTGTCTTCATGTGAATGACTTTCATGAGGTTGTTGCATCAACCGAGAAATCATACTGACGACAAAAGAGAGATCTATTATGTTGTGAGTTAAATATATCAAGCTTCCTATGAACTGACGATAAAGAGTAGCACCAACAAGAGGACTGGTACACTCAACAATTAACTTTACACCGGGATGAAATGACGAAGGAGTAGGTTTACAATCACTCATATGGAAAAAAGCTGAGAAATTTGTCGCATACTTTACCTTAGTATCAAAAATACAGAAACGATTTCATTTACCATAGTATCAAAAATAGTATTTTTTCACTTCTATTATCAATATTAAAGTGGAGAGGTTATTGATGAACCCAAATCTAGTTATGGCATAATTACTATTTTCCTTCCGTTAGTTAGCAAGTGCTTGATGAACCCAAATCTAGTTATGCCATAATTACTATTTTCCTTCCATTAGTTAGCAAGTTCTTAATAATGAATTTGCTTTTGTACCTAATTCCTAATCTCACATTAAGCAAAAAACTTTTAGTTACTTTATGATTGTAAGGTGGTTGCGAGTAAATCATGTATAAATGAAATATTTGTGAATATGAAATGAGTATGAGCTAATGCATTATTATGTCCGTTTTTGTTAATTGGTCTTCTTAGTTTTCTTGTTTAAATAACATAAATAAAAGACTAAATGAGGTATTGAAGTTGGTGTTTTTTTGTTTTGCTTTATTTATTTATTTATAATATGGAAAACATATTCCCTATAATGGATAAGTGAAAAGTACTTCTTTCTTTATATAAGAAATAAAAATATTGATAGACGTGGTTCATCCAATTGAAGGTTGTCTTTTACTATCTCCATAAATATCCTTCAATCTTACAAAGAGAGAACTACTGTAGAAGATATGTCTCTAGACCATTCAAGATGTATAATAATATGATATGATGATGATGTTTTTAAAGAGACTCCATTGACCCTATTATAAAACTAGAGATGTGAATGAATTATTCTCACATATTGCATATAGGATAATACAATTCTCAAAAATAGCACATCTTTATTTAACAATCGATATCAAGAGTATACTTTACCATAATAAATATGGGATATAATGTATTACTCTTTTACATAAGATTGTGGACAAATTCTGATATAGTACAAAGGAATTATTACCTTCCAAGGAATATAATATATTCCTACACTCCCCCTTAATAATGGCTGGGAGAATATCCCACCATAACATTAAGGAATGAAGGAGTCACTACTGCTCCCCATTGATGACAACTTCCCTTGTCCCAAGAAAAGAACCAAGATGCACATACTTCACTTCTTTCAAGGATTTGGTGAAGATATCGATGGCATGCTGCTTTGTAGGACAATACTCCATAGAAATAACACCATCTGCCACAATACCTTGAATATAATGAGACTCAAGGTCGAGATGCTTCGTCTTAGAGTGATATATCTGATTATGAGAAGGTAAATTGCACCCTGATTGTCACATTTCAACATAGTAGATGATTTTGGAACTGGACCAAGTTCGATAAGAACATGCCATAACCAAACTTCTTCTTTAGATTTTTCTTTGGATGCTCTATACTCTATTTCACACGAAGATAAAGAAAGAGTCTTCACCTTCTTGCTTGACCAAGAAATCGAACCTGAACCAAGTTGAAATATATAACCAGCACTTGACCATCGATCAGAACTATCACATGCCCAATTAGAATTTGTCTAACCAGAAAATGAAACTATAGCACGACTCGAATAAAAGACACCATAATGTAATGTACCTTGTAAGTATATCAAAATTATCTTCGATTCCTGCGAATGACTTTTGTTGGTTAGATTTATCGCCGTTAAATAAGTCCCCAAGCATTTATTTTATCAATCAGAGGAGTTCGTTAACTTACGAAGCACATGAAAAATATATGTAGGACTGAAGAGAAGTTAATCTAATATAACCCCCCTTAAAGCTGGAACACACAACTTCTAATCTTGTGCTGGAAGCTGAAACACACGACTGAGAGTAAATTGCACGGAAATAAACTAACTAAGAAAGAAGGAAATTGCGTAAAGGAAAAACAACATGTGAAGAGCAACAAGACAACACCTGTGAGCTCACAATAACAATAAATAAAGCTTGCTTTACAATGATCAAATAAACTTCATGACAAAAATTATGAAAGCATGAAAATTACAAATTTGAACAAAAGCTAAGAATCCCCTTCTCCAAATTACAAAATCGAGACTAACTTCTACAATCTAAGACTAATCAAGACTAACTAATACTAATTTGCCATATGAAGAGAGAACACTCTCTTTTGTACATGAGAGTCTTGAAAAGAAGATAGGCATCTCATAATTACATATCCACTATTCTCTCAACCAATTTCCCATTATTACAAAATATGATCCCTCCAAATCCTCCACACATCTCTCACAAATCTTGGATAAGATATGCCATACAAGTCTCCATGATCTTCTCCTTAGAATAAGATTGAATAATTATCTCCTTCAAATGGTGGAGGAGATATTAGAGAATTCCTTTGAATTAATCCTTCCCATATTCCTACACATTACAAAGCTCATCCATACTTGAGATATTAATGAAAAAGCATGTTAATTTCTAATGTTTAATCATCAATTCACTTACAATACTAAAATGAATAAAGTCGAAAATAATAAGGTGAAACCCACATTAGAGGAAATTTCAACTGAAAATGGGCCTCTTAAAGGAAATTAATAAAATAATAGTTAAAATAATAAAATAATATTTATTAATTTTGGAGGAAGAAAAGAAAAAACTACTTTTTTGTTTGTATTTTCTACATATCTCCTTGTGTTTTTACTCAAATTTTCATTGGGAGAGCTCATTGGATGCGGAATTTAATTATTCATCCAACGAGTACCCACTCAACATACTTTTGACGGACCCCTCTACCCAAAAAACAAGAAATACCTAAAAAAAACATGATGATGTCATCATCACACCTTTTCAGGTATTTCTTGTTTTTGGAGTAGAGGGGCCCATAAAAATTATGCCGAGAGGGTACTCGTTGGATGTGGAATATAATTCCACATCCAATGAGCTCTCCTGATCAAAATTTTAGTAAAAACACATGGAGATATGTCGAAAATACGAACAAAAAAAGTAGTTTTTTTATGATACCTATCCCTAAATTTATATTAAAAAATTGTTTAAGAGGTGCTCCCTTTTTGAATTTTAAAGCATTATTACTGGCTAATACATGATGACATGGAATTTGTATTATTATTGGAAGGCCCATTTTAAATTGAAATTTACTCTAATGAATATATGTATGGGAATGGTGTAATGAAAGGTTAATGGGAGGATGAAATGTGAGGAATAGTGACAGGTAAAGTGGATGAAAATATGAAATTTATAAGTCCCAACAACTTTCTTGAGGTTGTTGCATAGAACGAGAAACCATATTGATGACAAAAGAGAGCTCTATTATGATGTGAGTTAAATATATCAAGCTTGCTATGAGCTGATGATAAAGAGTAGCACCAACAAGTGGAGTGGTACACTAAACAATTAACTTTACACCAAGCTGAAATGGCGTAGGATCAGGTTTAAAATCACTTATATGGAAAAGAACTAATAAATTTGTCACATACTTAGGCTGAGTGTAACACCCCAGTTTTGACCCTATTACATTAGATGTATATGACGTATATATTGTAAATGATAATGGTGTGGAGCTAAAGGACAAGGCCCCACTATTGATCAGTTAAGGTATGTTTTGGGATTTAAATTGTCGTCGATTGTATATCTGGGAATGCGGCATATATTATGTTGGCCATCATGTAAATATGTATCTGTAATTAATTAAGTGAACCCGACCAGCTACGATCGCGGCAACTAAATCAAATGGGGCATGATTTTCACAAGGATAAGGGTGTGGGGAAATTGTCAAAACTTGGGCCATTGAGGGAAATACCCATGTGTCTTCTCCCCTTGTGTTATCCAACCACCTTCATTGAATAATGGTTGCTGGTGGTTGAGGCAGTTAATGGTTTTGGGAGTGGGGTGGTAGGACTGTCAGTCCTCACCCACACGCACACTCCATCCATGGTTGACTTCACTATGGTTGGGAAAAAATGATTGCCATCATTCACGCCGAGATTTTTCCACTCTCCCCACGACTGTGCAAAAATGCTCATGCACTTGCAATTCGCATCCCCTCCATTGTTGTTCATTCGCAAGCAGAGGGATTTTTCGATTCTCCCCACGACTGTGCAAAAATGCTCACGCACTTGCAATTCGCGTCCCCTCCATTGTTGTTCATTCTCACGCAGAGGGATTATTTCCCATTTTTCATCTTCACGCACAGAACCTTCTGGGTTTTACCCACGTAGTTTCTTCCCCCGTGGATTTGTGGATGATGTGGTCGTATCCACTCCCCACTGGCTGATTTTGGGTTCGGCATTGTTGCTCATGCTCATCCATAGGCTGGGAGACTGTAATTTCTTCCCCAGCTTGGTCTGTATATGTTTTCTTGGTGATCTTGTGCCCAGGACGGGCTATGTTTTCCCCACATTGTTGGTTGTGGTTGTTGTGGTCTTCCTTACATGTTGGGGACTGTTGTAAATTCGCCTTAGACTCATTTTGGCCAGAATAGGGCCAAGAATGACTCAGAATTCGTTTTCCTTGTTTAAGCTGTAACAGCTGATTTGATTTCATGTGTACAATGGTTGGTATTCAGACTATGTTGGGAGCAGGGATGGGGGCTTGGTTTGCTTGATAAACCTGGTGACTAGAAACCACACAGATAGAGCTAGAAGGCTGGCCTTCTTCTCCATCACCCCTAAATAGCATTGGAAGGGAATGCAGGGCCTGAGGGATTGTGTAGCAGAGAAGGGATTGATTCCTTGTGTTGGGTGTGTTTGGGTGTCTTAGAGGTCAGGATAGTTCTGGTGTAGGTGTTATTGGCTCTGTAATGGGCTCACCAGCTTAGCAATTTTCCTTCTTCAGCTCCCTAATGGCCTGATAAACCGAACTCTGTTGGCTTGGCTGTGTGTTTTGTGTATCTTTGGCTATGTGTAAGCCTGATAGTTCCCTTGTTCCTTGGATAATCATGCCCAGCTAGGGGGTGGCAGTGCTGCTGAGAGATTAAGGAGCACACTGGCCTATGGTTGGGTGGAACATTGCAGCGACGTAGCTGGTTGCGGAAGGAGTTTTCATAAGATAAGTGATCTTGCCTATTTTACTTCTGCAACCTTACTTTCTATTAATTGTTATGAGATGAACATGCTTGTATGAATGAATGTTTCTTCTGCTGTGTATGATAAACAATGGCATATATGCATTTTATTTTAGCATATCAGCATGTTATTTTAGCAGTTTTGGGTATGGATATGTTCATGGGGCTCTTAGCCCATGTTTTGGAAGCTTGTAGTTGCGTCCTCTTCACCGATCGGAGGAATGGGGACGTGACATTATGGTATCAGAGCACCAGTTTGACAACAATGGGCCTCTATGGGCCAAGAAGAAGCAACTGACAGAGGTGTATCTCATTCTGCCCAGCCGAATCAGTGGACGACTGGTAAAAATTCAAAAGGAAATGGTCTAAGTGTTGAGCAGTCGGACCACTAGAGGAATTGACTTCTGCCATTGCGGAAGAACTGGCGAAGTGGACATCCGTCGTTGCGGACGAATTGGTGAAGTTTTCCATCTACCATTGCGGAAGGGTTAGTGGTCTCCCATCCGCCATTGCGGAAGCCTGAACCGCCAAGTCTTCCGACGGGGAAGGACTTCCAACGTAGAGGAAGCCTGGCCGACGGAACAGTTTGAGAAAAATCGGAAAAAATTGACGTTTGGCGAGCCGCCGTTGCGGAAGCCAAAGTCATTTGTCTTCCGATGTAAGAAGTCCGCTGACGCCCAACGTTAAAATTGTTCTAAGTAAGTTCCAATTGGAAGAAGTTAATGTTTGGCGAGCCGCTGTTGCGGAAGCCAAAGTCATTTGTCTTCCGATGTAGGAAGTCCGCCGACGCCCGATGTTAAAATTTTTCTAAGTAAGTGCCGATCGGAAGAAGTTAACATTTGGTGAGCCGCCGTTGCGGAAGCCAAAGTCATTTGTCTTCCGATGTAAGTAGACAACCGACGTCCGAAGTTAAAATATCTCTAAGAAAAAAGAGGCAGTCCAAAGGAGTTCGTCTTTGGTGTGACGCCGTTGCGGAAGCCAAAGTAAATTGCCAGCCGATGAGAAAGACCTCCGACACCGGAGAAAAGTTTAAATTATTCCAAGTAAATAGCCGCCGATCGAAAGGAAAAAGTGTTTGTACATCTGCTGTTGCAGAAGCCAAAGTCATTTGGCTTCCGATGTAAAAGGACTACCGATGCCGGACAAGTCAGTTCACCGATCGGAAGAAGTTATTGTTTGGAGTGCCGCCGTTGCAGAAGCCAAAGTTATTTGGCTTCTGATGTAAAAATACTTCCAACGCCGTTCGAAAGAAAGAATGGTTCTGACAGCCGCCGTTGCGGAAGTGGAAGCAATACGGCTTCCGACCAGAAAGGCTGCCGATGCTGATCGAAAGGGGAAAGCATTCCAGGAGCTGCCGTTGCAGAAGAGAAAGTGGTTTGAGAGCCGATTCTCCGGAAGAGAAAGTGGTTTGAGACCCGATTCTGTGCAAGGAAAATTTGGGTTTTCCATGGGGTTTAACCAGCGAATTTTAACTATTTTTTGGTGGAATTTTCAGCAGTTTTTACAGTGAATTTTCAGGGCTGAAAATGAGAATAGAGGCAGCAATCTTATGTGCCAGATTGTGCAAAAACCATTGATTTACAAAAAAAAAAAATGAGGGTGCTGCCCTCGACCCGCCTTGCAGTGGCGCAGGGAAGCCACAAGGGGAAAAGCCCCCTTGACCCCTGTCGTCCACTCCAGATAGATGTTCTTGAGGAAGAAAATTCTATGTTTGGGTTAACTTGTTATTTTATGAATATTCCAGGAGAAGGTAAGTAATGCTGGTTTATATCAATGCTATGCATCTAACATTTTTGTTATTAACACGTTTGCAGAATCATAGTCACTTTCAAGGGAAGTATTCCAGGTAGTGTAGTTTGACAAGTAAGTTACGGTTCAATCATGAGAACCCATGATGGGTATGATGCTCGAGATTCCCATGAGCGAGCAGAAGATGCCATGGGAGAAAATGTCCGTAATAGAAATGATGACATAGAGTCTAATGGAAGGAGATTCCAAGAGACACCGTCAGATGTTGCAGCCACTATGAGAAGCTTGATCAAAGACCAGGAAGAGCTGCATCAGTTTAATGCTGCTATGTTGCAAAGTTTGGCAGACTTACAAAGAAAGATAGACTCTGGGCGAGGTACCGCAAGGCCATAAGGAAGTAAGAGCGGTACTAGGAGAAGGAAAAGGGCTTCTAGTGGATCATCTGATTCTGAAGAATCCAACGAGGATTCAAGTTCTTCTTCTCATAAAAGAAAAAGAAAGAGACACCATTAGGGATCGCTCTCAGGATGAATTTAAGAAAGCTAAACCTCCTACATTTGATGGTGAGGTAAACACTGGACAAGAAGCTGAAGCTTGGCTTCTTGGGATGAAGAAGTACTTTCAAGTGCATGATTATTCAGGAAACATGAAGGCAAGAGTTTCCATATTCAATCTAAATGGAAGAGCATCCATTTGGTGGGAATACTTCAAGCAAGTAAAGAGGATCAGTGAAAGGAGACTGAAGTGGAAATAGTTCAAGAAGTATTTCAAGCAGAAATACCTCTCTTACAGGTATTATGATGACAAGATCAAGGAATTCCATGAGCTGATATTGGGACAGCAGACCATGGAGGAATATGCAAATAATTTTTTAGAGCTGTTGAGGTATGTCCAGTACATCAGAGATGAAAAATTGAAGGTCTAGCATTTTTTGAGTGGACTACCTCAGTCGTACAAATATAGAATTGAGTTTTATGAACCTAGAAATCTTGAAGAAGCAATAAGAAAGGCTAAGTATTGCTATGAGCAAAGCAAAGGTAAGCCAGATTTCCATAAGGCATGGAAGGACAAGAAGAACGAGAAGTTTGACCAAAGAAAGAAAGGTTTTAAACCTTCTAATTTCAGGAATCAGCAGAAGCAGCCATCTCAAGCTACGAGTAAGCCAGCTGGAGTGGCAGGAGAAAAGCCTAAGGATCCACAACAGAATAGAGGACCACTCCAATGTTGGAAATGTGGAGGACCCCACATGCGCAGGAATTGTCCACTCGAGAATGAGAGTGCAAGGCCAACTTATAATGTTCAAGAAGCAGAAACAGTGGGTCAAGTAGCAAGGGCAGTCCCTAGGATTTATGCAGCACTGGAGGACCGCCAAGCAGATCACCAGTTAGCTGTGGTTGAAGTAGCAGGTAAAATTGTTGAGCAATGTATTTCTATTTTGATTGACCCTGGTTCTACTCACATTTACATCACTCCTAGAGTAGTGGAGATTTGTGCTTTTAAGAAAGTAAAGCATAGGAAGCCTTGGTTAGTTCAGCTAGCCACTGGAACTAAGAGAAAGGTCAGTGAAGTGGTAGAGAAATGTCCATTGGTCATGAATGGATTGGTCACGTGTGTAGATCTGAATATTTTACCGCTTGGTTCCTATGATGTTCTCATTGGAATGGATTGGTTAGAATCTCACAGGGTGAAGCTTGACTATTACCATAAGACTTTTGAATGCATGAATGAAGAAGGGAACCTAGTAGTTGTGAAAGGTATTCCAAAGGTGATTTCCGTACAGCAGATTTCAACAATGCAGTTAAAGAAGTTCTGTAGGAAGGGTTTCCAATTGTATGCAGCTCAGATTTTGGAGGAAACAAGAGATGAAACTCCTAGGTTGGAGGACTATCAGGTGTTGCAAGAATTCAGGGATGTGTTTCCTAAAGAGATTCCAGGGCTTCCTCCCAAGCGGGACATTGATTTCACAACTGAACTTGTGCCAGGAGCAGTGCCAGTGTCCAAGGCACCCTACAGGATGAGCACACCGGAGATGCTAGAATTGAATATGCAACTGCAAGAGTTGTTGGAAAAGAAGTATATCTGGCCAAGTGTGTCTCCTTGGGGAGCACCAGTTCTATTTGTAAAGAAGAAAGATGGTACACTCAGGTTATGTACCGATTACAGACAGTTGAACAAGGTCACTGTGAAGAACAAATATCCTTTTCCTAGGATTGATGACCTCTTTGATCAAATGAGAGGAGCAAAGGTATTTTCCAAGATTGACTTGAGGTCTGGTTACCATTAGGTAAGGATTAAGGATGAAGACATTCATAAGATAGCCTTCAGGACAAGGTATGGGCATTATGAGTTTGTAGTGGTACCATTTGGTCTCACAAATGCACTAGCTACATTTATGTGCCTTATGAATAGTGTCTTCAGCAGGTATTTGGATAAGTTTGTTCTTGTTTTCCTTGATGACATTCTTGTTTATTCTAAGAATGAGGAAGAACGTGAAGAACATTTGAGATTGACATTGAATTTTCTCAGGGAGCATCGGTTGTATGCGAAATTAAGCAAGTGTGACTTCTATAGAGATAGAATTCAGTACTTGGGTCACATTATTTCAGAAGAGGGTATATCTGTGGACCCTAAAAAGATCGAAGCCATTATGAATTGGCCTACTCCAAGAAATGTGACAGATGTAAGATCTTTCATGCGACTTGCAGGATACTACAGGAGATTCATTGAGGGATTCTCTAAAGTTGCACATGCAATCACTTCTTTGCAAAAGA
Organism: Pseudotsuga menziesii; assembly: GCA_001517045.1. Taxonomy (NCBI): domain Eukaryota; kingdom Viridiplantae; phylum Streptophyta; class Pinopsida; order Pinales; family Pinaceae; genus Pseudotsuga; species Pseudotsuga menziesii. Next base: position 66,211 of record LPNX010124740.1, on the reverse strand, counting down.
AGGGGATGAAGTTTGAATGGACATCAAGGTGTGAAGAAAGTTTCCAGCGGGTGAAGAATCTTCTCACCATGGCACCAGTATTGAAGATTGCAGATCCAGAGAAAGATTTTGTGGTGTGTACCGATGCATGCAAACAAGGGCTTGGAGGAGTCCTTATGCAAGACAACCACGTGATATGTTATGAGTCAAGAAAGTTGAAGGAGCATGAGAAGAACTTTGCCACTCATGATCTAGAGCTTACAGCCATAGTACATGCTCTCAAGATGTGGAGACATTACTTGATGGGCAGGAGATTTGAGCTCAAGACAGATCATTGTGGTTTAAAGTATTTGTTTGATCAGCCTACTCTGAATGCTAGGCAAGCAAGATGGCTGGAGTTTTTATGTGAATTTGATTTTGAAATCAAGCACATAAAGGGAAAAGAGAATAAGGTAGCTGATGTGCTCAGCAGAAAGGTGCAGGAAATGCATGTGGCATCTCTTAGTATTTTCCAATCAAAATTGAGGCAGCAGATTACCAATCATGTTGCCGGAGATGAATTGTATGAGCAAGTAAAAGACAAATTGCAGTAGCAAAGTCTCGAGAAGAGGTATGAGGGATATAAATTGGAAGAAGATGGACTTCTCACTTATAAAGGTAGAGTTTATATTCCAGATGTAGCAGATTTGAGGAGAGTTGTTATGGATGAAATCCATCAAGCTCCATATTCTGGTCACCCAGGATATCAGAAAACAATCACTACAGCTAGAAAGCAGTACTTTTGGCCAGGAATGAAAAGGGATATGGCTAAGTACATTTCAAGATGTATGAAATGTCAGCAGGTAAAGGTTGAGCATCAACATCCAACAGGTTTGTTACAGCCTTTGCCAGTTCCGGAATGGAAATGGGAAGTTATTTCCATGGATTTTATTACGGGATTGCTGATGACTTGGAGACAGCATGATTCCATCATGGTTGTGGTAGACAAGTTGACAAAGGCAGCACATTTTATACCGGTTAAGTCTACATATGAGACTGGAGATATTGCAAGGATATTCATGAAGGAGATATTCAAATTGCATGGATTGCCAAAGGCAATAGTCTCTGACAGAGATGTCAAGTTCACTTCCAACTTTTGGAAGGGGTTGTTTGCAGATTTGGGTACAAAGCTAAACTTCAGCACTGCATACCATCCTCAAACAGATGGTCAGACAGAGAGAGTTAATCAGGTGCTTGAAGACATGCTTCGCATGTACGTAATGGACAAACCAACCAAGTGGGAATATTAATTGCACTTGGTAGAGTTTGCTTATAACAATGGACATCAGGAATCCTTGGGGATGAGTCCGTATGAAGCTTTGTATGGAAGAAGGTGTAGGACACTAGTGACTTGGGACAATCTGGTGAACAGGATTGTGCTTGGGCCAGAATTGCTCAAGGAAATGGAGCAAGAAGTTGTAAAGATCAGACAGAAGCTGAAGGTAGCACAGGACAGATAGAAAAGCTATGCAGATAAGCATAGGGTGAACAGGGAGTTCAGTGTTGGGGATCATGTTTACCTCAGAGTTAGGGCAAGGAAGAGTTCCTTGAAACTTGGAAGCTGTGCCAAGTTGTCACCGAGATACTGTGGGCCGTTTGAAGTGCTTGAAAGAATAGGGCCTGTTGCATATAGACTTGCATTGCCTACTAGCACTAGGGCTCATAATGTTTTTCATGTTTCTTTGCTTAAGAGATATGTACATGATCCTAACCATGTGATAAATTGGGATGTGATTCAAGTGGAACCCGAGGGAGAGTTTCGAATCGAGCCAATGCGCATCCTCAAGAGGAAGGTCACAATGCTCCGGACCCGAGCCATAGGTCAGGTAAAGGTGCAATGGGAGCACTACGGACCTGAAGAGGATACTTGGGAGCTGGAGGATGTCATGCGATTGGCACATCCATTTTTGTTCAATTTTGCGGAACACTGAGGCGATACCAATGTAGCATTTTGTAAAAATTTTGTAAAGCACTGAGGATAGTGCTATTGAAGGGGGAGGGGAATGTAACACCCCGGTTTTGACCCTGTTACATTAGGTGTATATGACGTATATATTGTAAATGATAATGGTGTGGAGCTAAAGGACAAGGCCCCACTATTGATCAGTTATGCTATGTTTTGGGATTTAAATTGTCACCGATTGTATATCGGGGCATGCGGCATATATTATGTTGTCCATCATGTAAATATGCATCTGTAATTAATTAAGTGAACCCGACCAGCTACAATTGCGGCAACTAAATCGAATGGGGCATGGTTTTCACAAGGATAAGGGTGTGGGGAAATTGTCAAAACTTGGGCCATTGAGGGAAATACCCATGTGTCTTCTCTCCTTGTGTTATCCAACCACCTTCATTGAATAATGGCTGTTGGTGGTTGAGGCAGTTAATAGTTTTGGGAGTGGGGTGGCAGGATTGTCAGTCCTCACCCACATGCACACTCCATCCATGGTTGAATTCACTATGGCTGGGAAAAAACGACTGCCATCATTCACACAGGGATTTTTCCACTCTCCCCAGGACTGTGCAAAAACTCTCACGCACTTGAAATTCGCGTCCCCTCCATTGTTGTTCATTCTCACGTAGAGGGATTTTTCCACTCTCCCCACGACTGTGCAAAAACTCTCACGCACTTGCAATTCACGTCCCCTCCATTTTTGTTCATTCTCATGCAGAGGGATTCTTTCCCGTTTTCGTCTTCACGCACAGAACCTTCTGGGTTTTACCCATGTAGTTTCTTCCACCGTGGATTTGCAGATGATGTGGTCGTATCCACTCCCCACCGACTAATTTTGGGTTCGGCATTGTTTCTCACGCTCATCCACAGGCTGGGAGACTATAATTTCTTCCCCAATGTGGTCTATATATGTTTTCTTGGTGATCTCATACCCAGGACGGGCTATGTTTTCCCCACATTGTTGGCTGTGGTTGTTGTGGTCTTCCTTACATGTTGGGGAGTGTTGTAAATTTGCCTGAGAGTCATTTTGGCCATGATAGGGACAAGAATGACTCAAAATTCGTTTTCCCTATTTCAGCTGTAACAACTGATTTGATTTCATGTGTACAATGGTTGGTCTTCGGACTGTGTTGGGAGAAGGGATGGGGGCTTGGTTTTCTTGATAAACCTGGTGACTAGAAACCACACAGAGAGAGCTAGAGGGCCGGCCTTCTTCTCCATCACCCCTGAATAGCACTGGAAGGGAATGCAGGGCCTGAGGGACTGTGTAGCAGAGAAGGGACTGATTCCTTGTGTTGGGTGTGTTTGGGTGTCTTAGAGGTCAGGCTAGTTCTGGTGTAGGTGTTCTTGGCTCTATAATGGGCTCACCATCTTAGCAATTCACCTTCTTTAGCTCCCTAATGGCCTGATAAACCCAACTCTTTTGGCTTGGCTGTGTGTTTTGTGTATCCTTGGCTATGTGGAAGCCTGCTAGTTCCCTTGTTCCTTGGAGAATCATGCCCAGCTCGAGGGTGGCAATGCTGCTGAGAGATTAAGGAGCACGCTGGCCTATGGTTGGGTGGAATGTTGCAGCGACGTAGCTGTTTGCGGAAGGATTTTTCATAAGATAAGTGATCTTGCCTATTTTACTTATGCAACCTTACTTTATGTTAATTGTTATGAGATTTACATGCCTGTATGAATGAATGTTTCTTCCGCTGTGTATGATAAACAATGGCATATATGCATTTTCTACTTCAATGCATTTTATTTCAGTATATCGACATGTTATTTTAGCAGTTTTGGGTATGCATATGTTCATGGGGATCTTAGCCCATGTGTTGGAAGCTTGTAGTCACGTCCTCTTCGTCGGTTGGATGCATGGGGACGTGACACTGAGAGAGAAAAATCCATTTTCCATATGCCATATAGAAGACCCAACAAGTAGTGCAATATACCAAGAATTGTCATCTCAAAATGCTTTTGAAGATCACTTTTCATATTTTGAATTAAAACAAATTGTCTGCCAGTGATAATAATATTGTCCACATATAAAAATAGTAATGAGGACATTATCACCAAAGTTCTTAACATAGAAATTTGGATCAGATATACACCGCTTAAAACCATTAGTCAAGAAACATGCATCAATTTTGTCATACCATTAGTCAAGAAATATGCATCAAGTGTGAACGACTAAGTCATAGAAACAATATAATAATGAGTAAATGAAGTAATCTTTGAATGTTTATATATATGGACAGAATAGAACCCCATGTCTTTTGCTGCCCGATTTGGGCCCCCTATGATACCATGGAGAGTCAAGCCAACGTCTTGTGAAAATGGAATGACAACTTCTTTTGAATAGTTTAATGGTTTAATGGTCACTATGAGAAATGTGTGGAGAATAGTAAAGGTAGTGAGAAAAAGAAAAAAAAATGACAAATCACCACCTTAGGATTGTGCATGTGAATTATAAAGAATGGGGTTATCCCAAAAATTGGATTACGATTTTAACATTTCACTTGGTTATTGATCTAGGATATTGCCTTAAAGATACGTTGATAATGCGCCCATTGAAAGGTTTTTTTTCCTACTTGATTGGATTAAGCAATTTGTTCCATTTGTGAATATAGATGTTTCTCTTCCAATTATCAATATTGTTCTAATTCAAATTTTTTCCTAATGATTAGTTAGAAAACAAATTGGGAACCTAAGATAGGTAAGTAGTCAGCTTGGTAAGTTGCTCCACAATTTTAAACACCCATAATCAACATACATGTTTAAACCTAATCATTTTTTTAAATTTTTCTTTCTTCTAATTAATGTTGGTAAGGACAAATGTACAATTTATGATTGCTGAGTGAACCTCTAATTTATATAAAAGTGTGTGTTGTATATATAAAAATGTTTAGCTTAATTGGTCCAAATGTGGTATCTCTATTAGGATAACGTCCTTTATATATATATATATATATATATAATATATATCATTGCATACATATTCAACCCCATATATATCCACATCAGAATCATTATAGTTTCCAATTAAAAACACTCTATATGATGATAATATATTAGCCACACAATTAGAGCACAATAAAAAATAATAATACATAATTAGGGAACTCATTTAATTAATTTATGCGACAGAGGTTGGGTTTTAGTAATTGAAGGGGATGGATTTAGGTTACATGAAGAAACCTAGGAGTAGGAATAGAAATAAATCAAGTACCCATCATCATGTAATTTAGATTATGATGATTTCCATTGTCAATAATATAATGGAGAGATTATAAATGGATTCAAATGAAATTGTCGCATATTTATTCTAGATTAGTTGTGCTTGATGATGGAATTGGTTCTGTATAATGAGGAAACAATGACATTGGGTGATTTGGTTTGAGTTTGGTCATTTGGTTTATTCATTTACCACAGTATCAAAAATCATATTTTTCCACTTCTATTATCAATAATAAAGTGGAGAGGTTATAGATGAACCCAAATCTAGTTATGGCATAATTAATATTTTCCTTCCATTAGTTAAGTTCTTAATAATGAATTTGGTTTTGTACCTATAAGAATACTCGCATTGGAATATTTTCGTTAAGCCTCACATAATTTGTGTTAGAAACTTAACCATAATCATAAATTCCTAATCTCACCTTAAGTAACAAACTTTTAGTTACTTTATGATTGTAAGGTGGTTGTGATTAAATAATGTATAAATGCAATATTTGTGAAATGAATATGATAGATAAATGGTTCTTATTGTGTTCATTTTAGCAATGGGAGAAAAATTTTCATTATAATCAATTCCTTCAAGTTGATTAAAACCTTTTATGACTAATCTAGCTTTATATTTTCCAATCTGTCCTTGTGTAGTGAAATTAGTTTTATAAACCCATTTACAACAAACTAAAGTATTTCCTAAAGGAAGAGAAACAAGAGACCAAGTCTTGTTTCTCAACAAATATTAATACTTAGAAGACATAGCTTGTTCCCAATGAATTTTACCCTTAGAATGAGCATAATAAGTAGGATGGATTACCGAACTCATTCCCTGCAGATTCAAGAGTTTACGTAACCCAAACAAGAAGATTAGAAGCAACCAAATTTACTTTAGGAGATTCATTATAGTCAGGTGTAATACTTGAAGAAGAGGATGAACTATGATCAATAATACACAGAAAACTGGAAGAAGGAGTAACGAAGATAGGAATAATGGGTGATATTAGAAAATTCAAGGTAATATGATGTTCTACAGACTTAGGTGGTGGAGATACCTAATGAAATTGAACATCTCTTATGATTATGACACCTTGATTAGAAGGATCAAACAACATGTAAAACTTAGAAATCTCATCATAACTAATGAATATACACTTGTGAGACTTGGTTCTAACCTATTCTATTTTTTATCAAGAATATGAGCCGAACACTCACAACCAAACAAATTAAAATTACTAATATTGTGTTTTCTTTGATTCCATTTTTCCTACTTTCTTCTTCTTACTATTTCCATGATGTGCCTTAGTTGCATGACCAGATTTATTAGTAGGATTATAAGTGTGTTAACTAGAACATTTAGCATTATTAAAACTTTTCTTAGGATTATTATTATGTGCCATAAGAGCTTTATTAGGTGAGAATTGTCCTAAAATAGTCAACCCAACCCTTTAAAAAAATCATCAAAAGTATGTTTCATGGTACTTTGAGAGAATTCAAGAGCACTATTCCTAGTTTGGATGAACATGTCAAAAGAAGATGGCAATTTCTGTTCTACAAGAATGATAAGAGCAGTGTCTGTTTTATTGTAATTTATACCACAAATATTTAATTGTTCATTTAAAGTTTTCAATTTAGCAAGATATAATTCTACTATTTTGAAATTAGTAGGATCTAGCTCATGAACCTTGTTTTGAAGGTAACAAGCAGAAACATCATCAAATTTATCAGATAAAGAAGAAAGAATTTTCCATAACTCAACTAGGTTGTCTTTTTCCTCAATACTTACCTAAAGACTATATGAAACCGTTTGACCAATGAGCCCTCTTGCTTAATGATACTTTTCTTCCAATTTAACCACAACTTGAGCATTTGTGGGATTCTCGTGTTAACCATTAACGCGATCAATATGAATCAGAATTTATAACGTAAGCTATTTCCGGAAATGGCATGGTCATTTCGCATCCAATAACGTAAACTGAATACAAATTTGGATATTATGTCAAAACATATCTGCTCTGCAATATTTCCATCCATATGATTTTTTTTGAAAATCAGTTGATTTTAAATCAGCGATATATTTTCTTTCTGAACATGAAATTAGATGATTATTTTGTCTAAATCGCACATTTTTTCATGAAGAACTCAGATATGTAACAAGTTGCTGCAGATTCTACACCAAAATTTTTATATTTGGATTTGAAAGTGGTGACTTCATATTTTCCTACAAAAAATAAAAGATAAAAAAACTAGATCTAAATAATCACAAGATAGATTTTTTTGAGGAGAAGCAAATTTTCATATAGATATACATAAAAGAATTAAAGAAACCCTTGAAGTATTTCTGCAAAAATATTCACAATAGAAGGTTAGGGTTTGAAAAAAAATCTCAAACAAGTAGAATCATGCCCAAATTTGAAGAGAAGCTTAATGGCTACTAGATTAGAAAACAAATCTACAAGATAAAAAGAATAATTCCTAGATATGAAGAGAGTTCCCATATAACAAATATAAAGCTAACAATTGTTGGTTAAATTCAAAGAAGATACTAGATCATAGTAACCTACACTCTGACATCATGTTAGAATATTAGATCAACTATACTATATATCTATCTAAGAAACCACCAACATTTAAAACACAAGAACCATGAAGAGAGAAGAGGAAAGATTACTCCAGATATACATGGTTCACAAAATCGGGTTACGTCCATAGGAAGGTTGTCTTCTATTGTCTCTAGAAATATCCTTCAACCTTATAAAGAGAGCATTAATCCCAATACGATATACAAGATATGTCTCGAGAACATTCAATATGTATCATGATATGATATGATGATGATGTTCTTAAAGAGACTCCCTTAACCCTATTATATACCCAGAGATGTGGAGGAACTACTCTCACATATTGCATGTCGGATAATTTAATACTCCAAAATAACACCTCTTTATATAACAATGGATATCAAGAGTATACTTTACCATAATCAATATGGGAGGCATTACTATTTTACATAATATTGAGGACAACTTATGACATAATACAAAGACAATATTACCTTCAAGGAATATAATAAATTCCAACAAAAATATAAAATATGGTTAGATTTCTATGGTGAAGTAAAGTCTTTGTAATGTGACTTAGAGAACAAAGGTGAGTTATAAGGGGGTTTCCATAGATACATTGTCTAGTGGAATTGTAATTGAAAAAAATACATTTTGGATGGGTAGAGGATAAATCACTTGCTAGGGATACAAAAAAATTTGTTATTGATTTTCTATATGAAGATATTTTTACCCATTTTGGTGTGCCTCGAGAAATTGTCACTGACCATGTAGAACATGTCACTTCCAATGCAATGAAATATCTTGTGGAACAGTATAAAGGCAACCATTGCAAATCCTCTCCTTGTCACCCGCAGGAAAATGGGAAAGTAGAATCTACAAACAAGGTGTTGGAAGCTATTCTTACCAATACTGTTCAATTACATCACAAATACTGGGTGAATAGGATCTCGGAAGCACTTGGGTATTTCAAGACTACTTGGAGAAATACTACAGTCCATACACCTTATGAACTTGGGTATGGGAAACAAGTTTTGTTGCCAATTCAATTCCAAGTAAAAACATTCTCGATGGCCATGCACTTAGGGATATATTTGTATGAAGCACAAAAACAAAGAGTCATGCATCTCAATGAATTAAATGAAATTCATCAAGATGCCATTCAACACACTATGTTGATCGAAGATCAAAGAGATTGTTGGCATGATCAGCTTATCAAGAAAAACATTTCCATCCAGGAGATTGGGCTATACTCTTTGATTGCAGGTTTAAAAATTTCAGGGGAACTCTCAATACCCATTGTCTAGGGCCTTATGAAATTGATCCCGAGTTTCTGATGCACATATGTAAATAATTTTGTGTTCCATGTCTTGAAAAAATAAATAAATAAAAATAAAAATAAAAAATGAGTTTCCTTGTCAAAACCAGGATACTGGGGAAGCTAGAATGCAACTTGCCTTAAAACTGGATATCTAGTAGGTAAAGTTGCCATTTGATATGTTGTTTTCAAAAAATTCATTTTCTCTTGCGTTGGATGATGAAGGACACTTGAAGGCCTTCCTTCCAACAGCTCTTGTCCTGTGGACTACAAGACTTTATCTAGGCCCAAGAGTAGAGAATTTTCTGGGGACCTTGAGGCTTGTTTACATCAATGGAAGTTACTCTTGTTGATGATAGATGTAGTAAAACACCATTGTCCTTTATCTATCATATTTTCACTAGGTGACTCGACTTCAAAATATTTATTCGTACCTAGTAAAATGTACCATGGTGCCTTGGAACTCATTCACATGAAAAGTGAGATGCCTCACGTTGGTTAGCATCATTCATTATGGGTTGTTATCTAATGATTTCTTCCTATGTTCGACTTCAAACAAATCTATACACAGCAGGAATTGTGCCACGACGAAGGATATGTATAAGACCATCAGATTCTTATTCATGTGTTATTCCATGTTCCAGCTGATTTTAGTTGGTTTGATCAAATAAAGGCTCATCGAGCTATGAGGGATACAGTTGGTTTTTCCAACGTTTTTTTTTTGCATTTCATATAGCCTTCTTGTTAAAAACTTTGGACTCAATTTAAGACCTTATCATCAATTTCCGCTCTTTATTTTATTTTATTTCAGGGCATGACCGAGCCACTCGTGATGTGTCTTGTATTCTTTATCATCCTCAATTGTCACATACTATATAATCTAAATCAATTTTTTTGGATGAAGACCATGCATCCAATGGCGACCCTACATCTCATGATGACTGCGTCCCTCTATCCAAGTCTTTGGAAAACATACCGAAAATTAAGGAGCAACATATGCAAGACCTACCTTTACGCAAGGACGAATTTCATGGTTCCATTGGGCCTTCGACCACTCTAGGAAAAAATGTTGAGGCTCGAGGATCACTTGTCGATTCTCAACCAATTAACATTCCGCAGAAGGTAAGTGCAGATGGGGATGAAATGAGAGAATTTGATGTTTCTCAGTTTAAGGAAAAAATACAAGGGTTACAAATGCAAGTTTCAGAACTTTCTAATCTCCATCAACATGTTCAGATAGAGAATGGGTTATTGCAATAGCGACATAAGAAGCCGATGAAGAAAAATGGTGAGTTGATTGCCAAAACTGATCAACTTACATAGGAACTTGATAAAGCTTTGCAGAAAGTGAAAATTTATAAGGATAAAGTTAAGGATATAAGAGCCATTATTCTATCACATGTGGTTACATGAGGACATGCAACCTCTCTGGTCTGGGGGATATGTTGATACCCGGAATTGTCTCCTTTTTCTACTTATTCCTATAAAATTGGTCCTCTTTACCCTTTTACCATCCTCCTTCTCTATCCTATAGTTTGCCTATTTCACTTATTTTAAAGGTAAAAGGAATTCAGAGCTAAGAGAGTTATTTTACTATATTTTTAATGTTTTTAATTGATTGAATAAAGGGTTTAATTTATTTCCAATAAGACCTGTTAAAATATATTATTCTTGGTATTAACTAGTTTGGTGAATGAAGCAACAATTACAAGAAACTATTTGAGGGACCCTTTTCTCCTTACGTTGTGGTCAATGGGTCGATCTAGGAGGGATTTTGTTCAAAGATTGAGGATCTTATGACATTTCCTGATCTTTAGATAAGATCGTTGCTATTACTACAAAAAATGAGCACAAGGCTCATCACTCATGTAAACTGTGTCATGAGGATGAGCCTGTACATTGTTATATTTGATATGGTATTCCTATTTATAGGTTTAGAGCAGGATCTCGTATATTGTATAAGATCGACAACCTTGAAATGATGGTTTTTTTTTTCTTTTCTTCTCTGCCTGTATAAAGCCTCAATGATATGAAGAGAATGGGGAGGAAGATAACGCTGCAGAACAATTTTTATTTAAGATCTCGTTTGAAATATTCTTTCAATACAGTATTGGGAAATCTTATTCAATAATTTCAATCCTATCAATGTATTGATGCATATATGATCTTGTGTTTTAATCTGCAATAAGTACTAGGTTTGTATTTAGATTGGTAGGGCCCTCCAATTGGGATTCACATGCCTTTCTATTTATACTCTAGATATTTTTCTTGGTTGTGCATATACTTTTGTTTTTAAGTTCACTGTAAATGCCAAATCTTTTGAAAATTATGAGTTAAGTGAATGTGGATTCAGGCCTGAGCAAATCTTACTTCTTGATTTATCGATTTCTGTTTGAATAGGTTTTTTTTTGTCAATTTCATTCTGGTAAATATATTTCTTATATAATTGGTCTTTTCATTTTAATTCTCATTTTCCTTCCTTGAAGCATAGTGCAACAATTCAGTTTCATTTTTCGTGAAATTACAGGAATTTGTCTGAGATTTGTAAGTGATTTAGTGATTGATGTAGCATAGAAATTGATTTCAAATAGTACACAGTGTTTTCTTGTATGTTTTGTTGTTTGATCATTGGAATTAAATTTATAATCCAATCTGGACATAAATGAGAAATGTACAATTATAAACCAATCGGGACATAAAAGTCATGTTTGTAGATTTTTTTTGTGAAAATTGAATGACAACCTCTTTGGTACATAAAGGACTGACCTAAACTCTAGACCATTTGAACCATTTTTTCAGCGAAATTTATGACCAAAATCCAACAAGAATTGTTGAAATTAGAGTTTCAGTTTGTTGAAATTGCATAATGGGGGTGCTCTAGGAGTTATCAAGGGTGTTGAATCCATTTTTCCAACCAAAATTTCAATTTCAGCAACGAAAATGGAAATTTTAGCAAAAATCCTCTCCTCGGATTCCAACAAAGTTTGCTGGAAAAAGTGCAAATGGTCTAGACTTTAGGTCACTCCGTACATAAATGTTATGTTTGAAGATTTATTTTGGTGAAAAGGGTTCTTCACCTACCTTATTGGATTAAGCAATTTGTCCCATTTGTGAATCTAGATTTTTCTGCTAGTATTATCAATATGGTTCTAATTCAACCTTTTCCCTAATGATTAGCTAGAAAACAAGTTGGCGACCTAATATGGGTGAGCCATCACCTTGGTAAGTTTCTCCATAATTTTAACAGCCATCATCAACATACATGTGTAAAACTAATGTAATGTAAACTAATGTTGAGGATCAACTTTAGATATGTAAAAATTGGTTCTTCCTAGCCTAACTTAATGTTAAGGACCAGCTTTTTCCTAGCCTAACTTAAGTGTAATATGACATGTCAAGTTGGAGACTAATTAAACCAAGCATTACATAAAGTGAGTGCCTTGTGTTTTATGTATCATGATCCTGTTTCCAAAAAGTTGGATTGCATTTAAAAGGTCCCTAAACTTCTTGCACACATCCCTAACCATTATCAACCATTATCGCCAACAAAAGTCAATTATGGGAAACCAAAGTCAACCATAGTCAAAGATGGTCATCCATAGTAAATTATTCAACCAAAGTGAGTCATAATTAAAGAAAGTAAACCATAGTCAACCATTTTCAACTAAGGTTAAGTCAACCATATTCCACCATCGTCAACCATGGTCAACCAATAGACAAGTATCACCAAACTAGTTCAACCATAGTCAACCATGGTCATCCAGATTGAACCATGGTTAAATTATAATTTTTTTTTATATAATTTTATTTCATTATTATTATATAAATAATTATTATTGTAATTTCTGTATTTATATTTATATTTTATTAAAAATAGATTTTTTGCTTCAAAGTTGAGCTTCATATAGCATAACCATATCAATAATAATATGGTTAAAATATGTAGATCCAGTACATTATTATTAGTTCCTTACCTCCATTCGTCATAAGCAAACTAACTGTAAGTATATATGTAGTACAACTAATTATCATTATCATTATATATCAATATAACAAACCAAGGGTAAAAAAAATCAATAATACCCGATTGTGAATTATTAGTTGTGTCTACATAGTTTAAGAATCCATATACAACAAGTACTTTTCATTGATATTCCATATACATAAGACAATAAGAGAATAGCTTCAATAGACAAGATAATAAGAATTCAAAAATAAGGTAGATATACGGTGATTATAAAAGGGTCAAAGTTTGATCAACATTCAAATTCAGAAATCCCACTCTATATTAAGTAGAACATGGAGAGAGGGGCAAGAAAATTGCTTATTTAATAAAAACTGTCATTATATTAAATGAATCCAATGAATCTTATTTAATAAAAATTGTCATTATATTAAATGAAAACATACTCACTAATGTAAACTAATGTTGATGACCAACTTTAGATATGTAAAAATTAAATAAAGATTGCCATTATATTAAATGAAAACATACTCACTAATGTAAACTAATGTTGATGACCAACTTTAGATATGTAAAAATTAAATAAAGATTGCCATTATATTAAATGAATCAAATGAATCTTAAAGATTGATAAAACAACATAAGAAATCTAGCCTTTTCGTTTTATAAATCAATACAAGTTTTCGTCAATTAACGTATGCGTAAATTCCTCTTAAAAGGTTCTCCTGAAGCCCCATGGTGTCAAAATTTTCATGAACTTCGTTCCAACTACGAAAATATTCTTCTCCTCCCAGGCTGCCACTCAACAAAAAAAAACAAAAGATAAGAATTCATGTTTACTGATCATAGTAAGATTTATTGAATCCATGAAACTTAGACACTGGTCGTTAATTTACTCACACATTCTGCATGTTACTGTCATAGCTCTTGGCGTCGAAGCTATTTCTCGCTTGATCCATGCCTGCCATTTTCGGATTTACCTTATTTTCGGTCTGAGAAACAGTGACTTTGCAGTAGTTATGTCGAGACACTCTCACAGAAAAAGGACTGTGACGTAAACTTTGCGGCCCAAGTATGAACGCCTAAGTCATAGAAACGATATAATCATGAGTAAATGAATAAATCATTAGGGGATATGTGTGGAGAATAGTAAAGATAGTGAGAAAAAGAAAAAGAAAAAAAGGATAAATCACAAAAAAGGATTGTGCATGTGAATTATAAACAATGGGGTTATGCCAAAAATTGGATTACGATTTTAACATCTCAGTGGGTTACTGATCTAGGAGATTGAATTAAATATACCTTTCAGTGGTTTATAGTGGGCCCATTGAAAGGGATTTTCACTTACTTGATTGGAGTAAGCCATTTGTTCCATTTGTGAATCTATAGGTTTCTCTTCCAATTATCAATATGGTTCTAATTCAACATTTTCCCAAATAATTATTTAGAAAACAAATTGGGAACCTAATATGGGTGAGCCATCACCTTGGTAAGTTGCTCCACAATTTTAAACACCCATTATCAACATACATTTTCTTCTAATTAATGTTGATAAGGACGATTGTACAATTTATGACAGGTGAGTAAGAAGACTAAGATCAAGGTGTCTAGATCTATAGGCTACGATAGATATGTTGATAAGTATTTTATGATATCTCTTGTTCATGGCTCCTAGGGTTTTTTTGCTCGCATGAAGGTTAGTTGAACGTCATCCCATGGCCTCTCGGTAATTTCCCTCTCTTCCCCTTGTCGATTTAGGCCTTTTCTCTGTCTGTTCCCATGGTCATCCCACTGGGGGGAGCATCAGGCTCCCCCCTTTAGCCATCCGTTACCAACACTATGTGAACCTCGGACCCTGCTACCAGCCCAAACATTCCCCCCTCCAAAGACGTCCTGCAGTTTCACGATGTCAGGACTATGGAGGAATAGACAAATACTTTGTAGGCTGATGCCAAGCCATGCACCAACACCTGCATTGGAATTTTCGCTGAAATGCCCAAAATAAAATTACCCCCCTCACGGATGAATGCACTCATAGATTACATGAAAAGCTACGTCCTCATCGAAAAATTCACGGGAATCTAGCCCACTGAAATAGTTCTACTCCACTGGATCTCTGCCAAATGGAAAGCCAAGGCTCACTTTGACATACAACGATGTTCAAAAGGTTTCTTCACAATAATTTCCACTCTGCTGGAGGATAGAGACTGCGTGCTGGAAGGAGGGCCCTATTTCTTCAACTCTATTAGTCTCTTCCTCAGGAACTGGGTGGAACGCTTCAACCCGGACCTGGAAAAATTCGCCTGGGCCTTGGCATGGGTTTGTCTCTACTCATTGCCCTAGGATTACCGGGATGAGGAAACTCTCAAAGACATTCGCAATGCATTGGGAGAATTTGTTAAAGTGGGCGACCAGACCAAATAGCAAAGGTACACCTCATATGCTCGTATTTGTGTTTACATGCATATTTCCAAAACCCTACCAGAGTCCTTCATTTTAGCGCATGAGGACACAGAATGGACTCAACCATTGGACTATGAACACATCCCCTTCAGATCCCGTAAATAACATAGCCATCTGTATCAGGACTATCCCAAGAACAAAATACCCATAGTACTGACCACAACTACAGATGAAGAGGGCTTCAAGAAGGTCACTAGAAAAAGGAAATAGGGATGGAAAAATCCCCTGGCAAGCATGTTTTCAAACCCTTCCACTAGCAACAACTTTGGGGTTCTTGACTCACAGTTGGAGGAACCAGACCCTGCAACCTCAAACGCTCACAAAGCCCCAAGCCTACCCCACCAAGAGAATTAAAAAGGGAAGAACATTGAGGACCCCAACCAAACAGCTATTCCCATTCCTACAATGCCCACCCATGCACGTCCAGAGGAAGAATAGAACATTGATTCTCTCCCTACCTTACAACAAGCAGATGTCATTATGGAGGAAGAAATGGGCAACGTTGATCTAGGAGGGTTGGACATCACAAGCTTGGAGGACCTATGCAAGAACAAAACCTTCCAAAAGATCGCTCCGAATTAAATGGTTCACTGCTCACAGACATCCTCCATTCGAACAAATCCAACAACAAGCTGGGAGTCTTGACCACCACCCCCAAAGATATCAAGAAAAAATACCAAGGACACCAAGAATTTCAAAATAGCTTTTCAACCTCTTTTGAACAACAAAACATATTTCTTCCCATTTTGGCAGACTCCTATTTCACACGTGTCAACACTCTATGGAGACCTGAAGTCAGGAGCAGATGGAAAACTTACCAAAGAATGGATCCATGACATTTGATAAATTTACTTGCACAAAGGCAACCCTTGGCAGGAATTTCCAACTGACCTCTCAAACTCATGTTTTTAACACGGTCAATTTTCTTTTGTTCTCATTATGCGAAATATTATTTTTCCTATTTTTGGCAGATTGATATTTTGCATATGAGACTATCATAAGACAACTTGAAGGTATGGATGGATATTCAGTTCACCAAGGAACATGACTATGCTACCTGATGAATTTTATCATCAAAATAACCCCTCCTTGTGGGAATTTCAAAATTCCTTTTCAATTTCCCAAATCTAACACAACCAATTTTCTTGTGTTCTTAAAATGCAAAATAATATTTTTCTTACTTTTGGCAGATTTATATCTTTGTCATAAAACACTCCACAGGATAACTGGGACCATGGTT
Organism: Pseudotsuga menziesii; assembly: GCA_001517045.1. Lineage (NCBI taxonomy): Eukaryota > Viridiplantae > Streptophyta > Pinopsida > Pinales > Pinaceae > Pseudotsuga > Pseudotsuga menziesii. The sequence continues at coordinate 49,480 of LPNX010124740.1, read as the reverse complement.
AGATGCACCCATCAACAAGATATAGCCTAAAAATTTCATATTATTTTTCTCATCATCCAATGAGATAGGGTAAGCATTTCCCTAAGGCCACTGAGGCAGTTTTGCCAGTACTGGAATAGTGCAAAACAGCCTGAAACTCTGTTTTGGCAGACCATTATATTTGTCATCAAACATCTTATTTCAGAATTGGGACCTTGGTGAGATAGCCTCTTCAAAAAGCTGTAGGATGATAGCTTCAGATAATTTTTATCATACACCTATAAGGTATGGCGGGGATTTTCCCAAGGTCACATGAGCCATTTTTTCCAACACTTCAATTTACTTAGTCTGGTCCAATCTGCCTGAAACATTGTTTTGGAAGGTTCATAACTTCCTCCTCAGCTACTCCCAAGATAGTCTGAAGACATGATCACGTAGGAAAAATATCAATCTACAAGACCCCCATATGGTGCGGGAATTTTCCTCAACACACAATTTGTGGTGGGCATTTTCTTAAGGCTACCTGAGCAAGTTTTCCAACACTTAGTCATTTTCAGGAATTTCTCCATATTTTGTAGGTCCATATTTTGCATTGTATGACCATCATAATGCAAACTTAAAGTATGCCTGGATAGCCACCTCAACAAGGATCATATCCATGTCACCTTTTGAACATTCTCATACAGATGCATTATCTAGAGATCATTTGAAAATAGGCTTCCAAACTATTTAATTTAACACTTGGATAAAATTGTTTTTAACTTGTAAAAACAATTTTTCTTCTAGTATGGCAAATTGATTTCTCCCTCATGTGATCACCATAAGGAAACCTACAAGCATGGCTATATAGCCATTTCAACAATGAACAAGACCATATCATAAGATAAATCTGTTGACAAACACACAACCTCTGGCAGGCATTTCAAAATAGCTTCTCAACCTCTCTTGAACATCAAAACATATTTCTTCCCATTTTGGCAGACTCCTATTTCACACGTGTGAACACTCTATGGAGGCCTGAAGTTAGGAGTAGATGGACAAATAACCAAAGAATGGATCCATGACATTTGATAAATTTACTTGCACAAAGACAACCCTTGGCGGGTGTTACGGAAAGAAATTCTTATGGCTTGGGGTACCACAATAGACAGCTTGACTCTAGAAATCAATCCTTTCCAATACGCAATAGAAATTAAATGTCTAACACTAAAGGATCATACCTCATACCTTATTCCGGACGGTTGAAGTAGATCCCCATTGAGCTTTCCAATCTTCAGCTTGAATTGATCTGTTTTTTCCTCAACAACAAGTAAACAATACAAGCATTCTATATAACATGGTGTTAGATCTATTCTAGCATATATAATCAATAATGTATAAGAATTTGACATAATCCAATGGATAAAATATTCATTCAAACACACATTATTGGACAGGAAAAGATATTTCTATTAATATAAATCAAAGATTACAAGATACAACCTCTAACGGCACGTCTGCAAACCGGAGAAACTGAATCCCCCACTTGGGCTTCCACCACTTCAATCCTCCATGTCTCGATAGCAAGCTCACAAGCAAAAGGAAAGCTTGGGAAGAACAAAAAAGTGCTCCAAGGGACAAAGGGATGCAGACTCAAGCATAAGTTCCGGCAATAATGGACTATAATTTCGTTGCTCTCAATTCTCTCTTATGCCTTCAATGTACTAAGGGGTTCCTTATATAGCTTTTCAAAGGGGTAATGAAAGGTCAAATCCGAGAGATCTCAAGGCATATGGAAGGCCAGGAGTCAAATGAGTCGGATCCATGTCAAGGAAAACTCCAAAAGGATTTGGATTATGCATACATCTCGATGTGCACGGTTTTAGTGGTCAAACCTGTGTATGTACACGCTTATATGTTTAAAACTCGCGTATAGCATTTTTCATGTGTTTTTAGGGATGATCAAGGAAACATCAAAGGAAAAAAAGTGGTCCATAGGGTCTAAGGAGTCTGCAGCGGGACAGGGGAAGGCCATACAAAGTGTGATTCACCTAGAGTGGTGAAATCTGCTATAACAGATGCCCCCTAATGTGTGAGGTCAGAGGGGTCATACGATGGCCGGAATACATTATAAGTCCATCCCAGAAATGGAGTGATGAAGGATCCGAAATGGAAGACCAGACACCCAATCAACATAGTACAATAATACAACTCTGCATATAAATGCAAATACATATAGCAGTCCCAGATACATAAGAGTACAATGACCATGAATAGGCATAATACATGATATCACATATGTGGTCATCGCCACATACAATATACATAGATTAGAATCTCCATGATGAAGATATACAAAGGAACATGATCTCCAAAATGGCTGAAGATATATAATAGATCAAGATCTCCATAGTGGCTAGAAATATCTGACATACACTGGAATCAAGTCACGAGAGCTGAAATCTCATGAACACTGGCACGATCAAGGAGGTAGCATATAAGAGATGCCACTAATATGGAAAGTCTTCTACACAAACCGCTATGAGTACATGTCCTACTATGTGAATAGAGGTGTCGAGGTCAAGCATAGTAGTCCATCGTCTAATTACCTATCATTAATGTATACCGTTAACAGACGCGAGATCACCCACCGATAATGAAAATGGGAATAAAGGTACTAGAGTGCAAACTAACAAGTGTGAATAAATGTTGAGGTCGAACACTTGAAAGGATCCATCGATCAGGGGATATTGATGTATTCCCAAGAAAATGTCGATGGCGAGAGAACCTGCCACTGATGACTGCAAATCTCAAGGCACTCAAAATGACTCTAGATTCCAATCCCAGAATAAATGATATGAAGTCGATGGGATGAAATCCACTGGAAGGAGGGAATTAAGGCATGCCCCATCATCCAACACGAGGTACTCAACAAAGCTATATAATGTGGAAGGAATCGATCATAAAGTGCATGAACCAGTAACTGTACCGGGAATGGACGACATGCAAAGTCAAGATAACTGAGGAATGGCCGACTCAGGTTTCAACTTCCTTTGAACAAGAGCATAACGGCATATGGTGACTGAATGAAGGTAGCATAGACTCAATATACAAATTGGGACATATCTGTGACACATGAGGCATCAACAGAGGCTCCGTAGGGACTGGAAGCTTAACCAGTAGGTGGAGATAAACTCAGATAAATGAGTACAGCTCCTAAATTCAAAATATAACCCAACCAATGGATGTGATATACAGTGCTCTGTTTGAAGGCGACATGACTCGATAGCTGCCACAGATAACATCTTTCCTTGTCCGACTTTTGGTTTTTTTTTTTTTGGACTTTTTCAGTAATTTGAAAAGCTTGAAAAAAGAATAAACTAGCTTTATAGTTACAAACTAGGAGGAGACGAGTGTCATAAGGGCAAACAAACTAGTTCCAAGCAGTGGAACATACCTATGCTCAATGCAAGGATACATGTGTAGGATATCGACACTCGGGGGAAAATCCCCTCCTGGTAAAAAGGGAATCAAGCCGCGAAGGATATAAAAAATGGCTTTGCATGGCTAGGTATGAGACAAGCTCAGGCTATATGGCTGAAACACAATGTCAGGGGAGCCAGCATAAAGCTCAATAAGGCAGGAAAAGCTCATGATAATGCATTCAGAACTTGACATGTGGGAGTCCTGAGGGAAATAGGCCAGCGTAAGATCAAGAGGTGTATGAGGCTCTTGCAAAATGTCATGGCAGGACTATACAATGGACTCCGACACCCTAAAGGAGAAACCATCGGCATGGGAACCAAATGCAAAAAAGGCGCTAACTAGGGTACCCATGTAAGGTGAAGCTCTACCACTCGTATCATGCCACTTCTAAAGAATCAAGAAGGTTCCGTGACATAATAGAGTGGGTTCATACCTAAGGTCATGGTGATATGGTCACAAGGTCATGCAAAATGTAAATGGTGGTGAAACCTAACCTATATGCCAGTTTAGACATGATACCTGAGATCGGCACGAATGGGTCAATCCAACGGCTGAAACGGCACTGAAAAAGGTCTTTTACAACACCAATTATGTAAAAAATGGTCCAAAATGGTTAGAAAATATCGAAACTATAGGAAAGGGGGTAAAAATTTTCAAATATTTGAAAATTTTTCTATAAATAGTAAAAAATATAAATCATTTGAAACTTTTACCCCTTTGAGCTCTGATTTTCAACTGCAAATTCCAAGAGATCCAGCTGGCGGAATTCACAACCGTTTCTTCCAGGTACTTACTCATGCTCTCCTCTTGCATTTTGACATAATTTTTATATATTTTCATGGTCAAATGAATTTTTTAGGAGATCCCAAAATGAACTCTGCGGCCCACATGGAAATAGAGGCTTTTTCTGCGTATAGGGCTGGATATACGTGGAAAAGGACCTCAAACCTGTGTACATACGTGCTTGTTTTCAAAACAGTCGTGTATGAGGCCATGCATATGATTTCAACTAAACTAATGGGCAAATTTTCAATTTCTTTTGCAGGATGGTGCTAGAGTGGAGAGAGCGTGAGCATGGTGAAGTAGAGGAAGTAGTAAGGGCTGAATTAATGGCTCAACAAGCTCTTTGTGCATGTGGACTCTACAAGTTTTGGTGTCTTGGTGGTTTGAGGGCCAAACCAAGACAGCTACAGATGCTGGTAGACTATTGGGATCCAGACTCAGAGTCCTTTCATATCGATGGGATGTCCCTCAGCATAGAGGTGGAGGACATATACTTTATCATAGGGCTTTCTAGACGAGGGGGAGTGGTGAACCTTCGTTCCCGAGGTGGGCCAAGGGGTGAGTTGATTATCGATGAGTACATTGCAGTGTACTATTATCCAGATACCGAGAAGGTGGGGAGTCAAGTCCCTACCAATGCTATACAGGTATTGGGCCTAAAGGCCATACTATTGACACTAGGCAGGATAGTCGGCTTCGCATCACTCCACCAGGCCTCACGGCCTCTGATGTTCTATGCAGTGAAGTGCATGAGACCCACAATCTATGACTGGAGTACTACGCTACTGAGCAACATGAAACACCAGCTCAGTGAGTGTAAGGCAGGCAGGGTGCGGAACTTCAGGTTCAGCAGTATCTTGAGCACGTTGTTCTTCGAGCATGTTCCAGGATTGAGCCCTAGAGTGGATGTTCCTCTCCACGGGGTTTTAGATTCGGCCCAACAGCATTGGACAGATGCGATGCGCGGATTGGGGGGTGGTAGGGTGGACAACCCATATCCAGCTGACTTCTTTCCATGGTGGCGACGACAGATAGTTTCCATTGATGACTACCCCTATGCAGGGATAAATTTTTGGGGGGACCCAGACATGCCATTGCCACCAGGATCGGCATATGGCGATATAGGTAACGAATCTCAACCCTCACTCTTTTTAAAATTTTTGAGTTATTGATTTTTTTTGTATTTTCTTGATTTTATGGAAGCAAAAAGACATGTTTTTGTGCGACAACACATAGTGACATCTACCATTTGTGTGCAGATGTGGGACCACGACGGACAGAGGGCTTCCCTCGTCATAGACGGAGGGGAAGGGGAGATGACATCACGGGTGTGGATGCAGAGCGAACGCTCCAGAGCATTCATACCAACTTTGTGAGACTGACTCATAGAGTTCCTATGGTGCAAGTTGAGGACTTGCCTAAGGCCATGCAGCGGCAGGTGGTGGGTGTACCAAGTGCATGGGTGTGTTTATTTCGACGGCTAGCTAGAGCCGTAGTGACGTTCCATGATCACAACCCTCCTCCTCCTCCATAGGATTAGACACATGGGAGTGTATACATTTTGTACGACCGTGTATTATATGATGGTGGCTTAAAAAGCCCTAATTTTGTATCATGACACTATGTAATATCACATTTTTTATGTATAAAATTTTTTTATGGTGATCGATTTATTTATTTACATGTGTAAAAATTGTGTTTGTGATTAATTTATTATGAATGAAAGAAATGCCAATCTAACACGTAGTTAGCATATGAGTCAACAACTTGATTATTATTTCTTGGAATGTGTATATATGTTATATTGTCAAATTGTCATTCTAACAATCTCACATGTAAGAACCTTCTCAATAACGTTGGATCTCTAACATGGTACAAACCATTGAGCTGTGACACTACTAACTTCGAATCAAGACGTACCTCAAGAGATAGAACACCATGTAGAATGGAATCCCGTAGAAGCTCAATAACGGCACTATATTCAGCAACATTGTTGGAAGATGGCCGTAGACATACACCTCCTGAAGACAGTACCTGACCCAAGTAGCAGAGGTTGAGTGTTGAGTGTGATGGCTTGCACCATCTGCGAATCCTATGTAGGTGGAAGATTCCCTTGACATCTTCCAAAAGAAATGGAAACTAATCACAAACCCGATCACGATAAGAAAAAGACCTAAACTATGCAAAGTTGTACAATAATATACAACAAACAGCCTTGGCTAAAGATTATGCATAGTATTTTTTAAGACAGAGCCCATTTCTAGGCTCCGTCAAAGCTGTTCCTTCGTAATCTACTAACTCATAGGCACCCTTCTCTAACACATGCTTGACCACGTAAGGACCACGCCAAATAGGATTAAATTTCCCTGCCCCCAAGGGTTCTTTCGGTTGATCCCACAAAAGGACCAAGTATCCTTCACTAAACACTCTTGGACGGACGGACTTTTTGTACTGGACCTTAATGCGACGCTTATTAACCTCTAGAGCCACCAAGGCATCTCGACATTGCTCATCGAGTTTCTCAAGGTGAAACAAACGCTCCTCCAAAGGTGAAGTGTCTGGTAAGAGTTCCACAGCTAGCTTCAACGAAGGAATTTCGCATTCAACCAGAAATATCGACTCCACTCCATGCACAAGCTGATATGGAGAAAAACCAGTGGCAGTCTTAACCGCGGTTCGATATGCCCACAAAGCAGGATACAACATAATGTGTCAATTATTCTTGCTTTGTGCAATGGTTCGTTGGAGAATGTATTTGAGTGATTTATTCACTGCCTCAACCTGTCCATTCGCTTGGGGGTAGTAAGAAGAGGAGTGCTCTTGCTTATACCCTAACTTCAATGCCAACTCTTCCATCATACGGTTCTGAAAGTGCGAGCCATGGTCAGTGACGAGCTCTTTCGAAATCCCGAACCGAGTAATAATTTGGTTGAATACAAAGTGAGTGGTTGTCTCAGCGTCGAATTTTACTATAGGCATAGCGTCAGCCCATTTCATGAAATAATCAACACCCACTATAATGTGATGGTGCCCCCTAGCCAAAGCTGGGTTGCAATCCATAAAATCGATCCCCCACTTAGTGAAGGGACTAGCGGTGATAATGGGATGTAATAGGGTAGTTTTCAAGTGCATATTATGTGTGAACACCTGGCAAGGGTGGCACCTCTTGACCGCATCAACACAATCCCTAAAGATGGACGACCAGAAATAACCCGCTCTCAAAATATTTTGAGCTGTAGAAAGTCCAGATAAATGACCACCACACGCCCCTCCATGGAAATCATTCAGCACAACCTCAGCCTCGTCATGAGTTAAACAACATCGTAAAATGGAATCTACCCCATGACGGTACAACGTATTTTCCACTATAAGGTAGTTCTTAGAGACGTGACGTAATCGTCGTTGTTCATCTCGTGGGAGGTGAGTAGGGGTCTTCAGTGTTTGTAAATATATTATGGTATCCCCATACCATGGGTCTAACATAGATATTAAGAAGATGTGTTCATCGACAAATGTATCTTCACACACCAACTCCTCGGTCTCGCTCGGAAAATCTGATATAAGCTCTGCAAAGAATAAATACTTCTTCGATTTTTCCAAAACAAACTCGAGATCAAATTCTTGCAGAATGAAAATCCATTTATTATACTTCCCCCCAATCATCCTTTGGGTGAGGACGAATTGAAATGGATTGACATGGGCCACAACGAAGGTTTGGCGAAGGAGAATATAATGTCTCAAACGCTGAATTGCATGTATGGTAGCTAAAGCAAGCTTCTTGACATGAGAATAATGAATCTCTGCGTCAATAAGGTTTCAACTCAGATAATATATGACATGCTCTTGGAGCTCCTCATCCTCTTGAACCACGACCACACCAGTTTAAATTGAAATTTCCTCTAATCAATATATGTATGGGAATGGTGTAATGAAAGGTTAATGGGAGGATGAAATGTGAGGAATAGTGACAGGTAAAGTGGATGAAAATATGAAATTTTTGAGTCCCAAAAACTTTCTTGAGGTTGTTGCATAAAATGAGAAACCATATTGATGACAAAAGAGAGCTCTATTATGATGTGAGTTAAATATATCAAGCTTGCTATGAGCTGATGATAAAGAGTAGCACCAACAAGTGGAGTGGTACACTAAACAATTAACTTTACACCAGGCTGAAATCGTGTAGGATCAGGTTTAAAATCACTTATATGGAAAAGAACAGATAAATTTGTCACATACTTAGGCTGAGAGAGAAAAATCCATTTTCCATATGCCATATAGAAGATCCAACAAGTAGTGCAATATACCAAGAATTGTCATCTCAAAATGCTTTTGAAGATCACTTCTCATATTTTGAATTAAAACAAGTTGTCTGCTAGTGATAATAAGATCGTCCACATATAAAAATAGTAATGAGGACATTATCACCAAAGTTCTTAACATACAAATTTGGATCAGATATACACCACTTAAAACCATTAGTCAAGAAACATGCATCAATTTTGTCATACCAGTAGTCAAGAAATATGCATCAAGTGTGAACGCCTAAGTCATAGAAACAATATAATAATGAGTAAATGAAGAGAATGTTTATATATATGGACAGAATAGAACCCCACGTCTTTTGCTGCCCGATTTGGGCCCCCTATGATACCATGGATAGTCAAGCCAACGTCTTGTGAAAATGGAATGACAACTTCTTTTGAATAGCTTAATGGTTTAATGGTCACTATGAGAAATGTGTCGAGAATAGTAAAGGTAGTGAGAAAAAGAAAAAAAATGACAAATCACCACCTTAGGATTGTGCATGTGAATTATAAAGAATGGGGTTATGCCAAAAATTGGATTACGATTTTAACATTTCACTTGGTTATTGATCTAAGATATTGCCTTAAAGATACGTTGATAATGCGCCCATTGATAGGTGTTTTTTCCTACTTGATTGGATTAAGCAATTTGTTCCATTTGTGAATATAGATGTTTCTCTTCCAATTATCAATATTGTTCTAATTCAACTTTTTTCCTAATGATTAGTTAGAAAACAAATTGGGAACCTAAGATAGGTAAGTAGTCGGCTTGGTAAGTTGCTCCACAATTTTAAACACCCATAATCAACATACATGTTTAAACCTAAACATTTTTTAAAATGTTTCTTTCTTCTAATTAATGTTGATAAGGACAAATGTACAATTTATGACTGCTGAGTGAACCTCTAATTTATATAAAAGTGTGTGTTGTATCTATAAAAATGTTTAGCTTAATTGGTCCAAATGTGGTATCTCTATTAGGATAACCTCATTTACATATATATATAATATATATCATTGCATACATATTCAACCCCATATATATCCACATCAGAATCATTATAGTTTCCAATTAAAAACACTCTATATGATGATAATATATTAGCCACACAATTAGAGCACAATAAAAAATAATAATACATAATTAGGGGACTCATTTAATTAATTTATGCGACAGAGGTTGGGTTTTAGTAATTGAAGGGGATGGATTTAGGTTACATGAAGAAACCTAGGAGTAGGAATAGAAATAAATCAAGTACCCATCATCATGTAATTTAGATTATGATGATTTCCATTGTCAATAATATAATGGAGAGATTATAAATGAATCCAAATGAAATTGTCGCATATTTATTCTAGATTAGTTGTGCTTGATGATGGAATTGGTTTTGTATAATGAGGAAACAATGACATTGGGTGATTTGGTTTGAGTTCGGTCATTTGGTTTATTCATTTACCATAGTATCAAAAATCATATTTTTTCACTTCTATTATCAATAATAAAGTGGAGAGGTTATAGATGAACCCAAATCTAGTTATGGCATAATTAATATTTTCCTTCCATTAGTTAAGTTCTTAATAATGAATTTGGTTTTGTACCTATAAGAATACTCGCATTGGAATATTTTCGTTAAGCCTCACATAATTTGTGTTAGAAACTTAACCGTAATCATAAATTCCTAATATCACCTTAAGTAACAAACTTTTAGTTACTTTATGATTGTCAGGTGGTTGTGATTAAATAATGTATAAATGCAATATTTGTGAAATGAATGTGATAGATAAATGGTTCTTATTGTGTTCATTTTAGCAATGGGAGAAAATTTTTCATTCTAATCAATTCCTTCAAGTTGATTAAAACCTTTTATGACTAATCTAGCTTTATTTTTTCCAATCTGTCCTTGTGTAGTGAAATTAATTTTATAAACCCATTTACAACCAACTAAAGTATTTCCTAAAGGAAGAGAAACAAGACACCAAGTCTTGTTTCTCAAAAGATATTCATACTTAGAATACATAGCTTGTTCCCAATGAATTTTACCCTTATCTTGAGCATAATAAGTAGGATGGATTACCGAACTCATTCCGTGCAGATTCAAGAGTTTGCGTAACCCAAACAAGAAGATTAGAAGCAACCAAATTTACTTTAGGAGATTCATTAGATTCAGGTGTAATACTTGAAGAAGAGGATGAGCTATGATCAATAATACATAGAAAGCTGGAAGAAGGAGTAACAAAGATAGGAGTAATGGGTGATATTAGAAAATTCAAGGTAATATGATGTTCTACAGACTTAGGTGGTGGAGATACCTAATGAAATTGAACATCTCTTATGATTATGACACTTTGATTAGAAGGATCAAACAACATGTAAAACTTAGAAATATCATCATAACTAATGAATATACACTTGTGAGACTTGGGTTCTAACCTTTTCTATTTTTTTTCAAGAATATGAGTCGAACACTCATAAACAAACACCTTAAAATTACTAATATTTGGTTTTCTTCGATTCCATTTTTCCTACTTTCTTCTTCTTACTATTTCCATGATGTGCCTTAGTTGCATGACCAGATTTACTAGTATGATTATAAGTGTGTTAACTAGAACATTTAGCATTATTAAAAATTTTCTTAGGATTATTATTATGTGCCATAAGAGCTTTATTAGGTGAGAATTGTCCTAAAATAATCAACCCAACCCTTTAAAAAAATCATCAAAAGTATGTTTCATGGTACTTTGAGAGAATTCAAGAGCACTATTCCTAGTTTGGATGAACATGTCAAAAGAAGATGGCAATTTCTGTTCTACAAGAATGATAAGAGCAGTGTTTGTTTTATTGTAATCTATACCACAAATATTTAATTATTCATTTAAAGTTTTCAATTTAGCAAGATATAATTCTACTATTTTGAAATTAGTAGGATCTAGCTCATGAACCTTCTTTTGAAGGTAAAAAGTAGAAACATCATCAAATTTATCATTTTCACTCTAATCGAGGATAGAGACTGCGTGATGGAAGGATGGCCCTATTTCTTCAACTATGTCGATCTCTTCCTCAGGAACTGGGTGGAACGCTTCAACTCGGACTTGGAAAACTTTGCCCGGAGCCCGGTATGGGTCTGTCTCTACTTGTTGGCCTAGGATTACTGGGATGAGGAAACGCTCAAAGACATTGGCAATGCATTGGGAGAATTTTTCAAAGTGGTCGACCAGAACAAACAACAAAGGTACACCTCATATGCTTGTATTTTTGTTTACATGCATATTTCCAAAACCCTACCGGAGTCCATCATTTTAGCGCACGAGGACACATAATCGACTCAATCGCTGGACTATGAACACGTCCCCTTCAGATATCGTAAATGTCATGAACATGGCCATCTGTATTAGGACTGTCCCAAGAAAAAAATACCCACATTACTGACCACATCTACAGATGAATACGGATTCAAAAATGTCACCGAAGAAAGGAAACAAGGAAGGAAAAATCCCTCGGTAAGCAATTTTTCAAACCCTTACACTGGCAACAGCTTTGGGATTCTTGACTCACAGTTGAAGGAACCAGACTCTACAACCTCAAATGCTCACAAAGCCCCAAAGTGACCCCACCAAGAGAATAAAAAAGGGAAAAACATCGAGGACCCCAACCAAACAACTATTCCCATTCCGACAATGCCAAGCCATGCAGGTCCAGAGGCAGAGTAGAACCCTCATTCTCTCCCTACCCTATAAGAAGCAGACGCCATTATGGACGAAGAAATGGGTGACATTTATCTAGGAGGTTTGGACATCAAAAGGTTGGAGGGCTAGACATGCATGTAAGAACAACACCTTCCAAAACATCACCCTAAATCAAATAAAACTGCTCACAGAAATCCTCCATTCGATCAAAGCCAACAACAAGCTAGGAGTTATAACCGCCACCCCCAAATATATCAAGAAAAACACCAAGGACACCAAAAAGAGAGGAAGGAAAACTGCCCTCCAAAGAATCACCAATTTTGGAGCCGAATTGGTGGAATTAGGTCAATACTCTCATCTTACTGAATTCTTCCCCCTCAACCTCTTTGTTACTCAATGAAGCTAATATCTTGGAATATTAGAGGCATCAATAGCCCTAGAAAGAAAAAAATGATAAAAAAAAATATCCAGCAAGACAAACCAACTATCCTCATGTTACAAGAAACCCAATCTAGCAGCTCCAACATGGATTCTCTAATGTCAAGACTCTAGCGAGGCAGCCAGTCTGTTTTCCTTGAATCCTCAAGGGCTTCAGGAGGTCTCACTATCTCCTAGAATCCGACTGAAGTGGAATTAGATAATTTCCTATCCTCCTGCCACTCCATCTTTGCTCTTTTCCACCCCAGGCACCAACATGCATGGTCTCCTTACAAATGTCTATGGTCCCCAGCTACCTAACCAAAAGCCCTCATTCCTTCACTTTTTTCAGTGGCTTTTTCTAGACCAACCCCATCCTATGGATATCATTGGTGGTGAATTCAATCTCATTACCTCATTACAAGACAAGCGAGGTGGAAGACAAGGTTTTCAAGAGGTTCATTCAAAATAATAATCTGGTAAATTCCAACACCAAAAATGAAACCCACACTTAGAACAATTGCAGGGGAAAAGCTTCTCAAATTGCCTCCAAGCTGGACCGCTTCCTTATCTCAGAACACATCATGCTTCGAAATGATGAGATCAATGTCGCCATCCTCCCTGTTGCAGGCTCAAACCACTGGCAAAACTATTTCCATTGGCAGATTGACACAGAGGCAAAAAGGAAGTCATTCCGGTTTGAAATTTTTTGGCTCACTCACCTAGATTTCCATGAGATGATCACAGGATGGTGGCAGAACAATCAGGTAGCTGGTATTTCACGCATGCATAAATTCCAAACCAAATTGAAACTACTCAAATAACATCTCAAGCATTGGAACAAACACACTTTTGGGAACATATTCACAAGAAATCCCCTCTTGGAACAAGAGATGGAGCAGCTTCAATAGCAGATCATCACCAATGGAAGAACTGATGATTCCACCCTCCAGGAACAACAAGTCCTCACCCAACTTGTAGAACGCACAAAACAAGAGAGGATGTAGTGGGAACAGAAATCTTGCATCAACTGGCTCCACGAGGGGGAACACAACACCTCCTTTTTCCACATATCTAATATTCCTCATTGCATGCACAATTGCATCACCAATATCAAAAACAATGATGGTTGACTCCCAGAAATCCATAAAGACATCGAAACCAACCTGGTTCCCTACTTTGAAGACATCCTCACTGAAAACAAGTAGGACAGAGCAACATATGTTCAAGAGGTCACCTCTCACATCCCCTCCCTCATTACTGAGCAGAAAAACAACACTCTAATGAGACCCACAACGTTGCAGGAGGTAAATAAAGCTTCCAGTCAAATGAAAGCAGACAAGGCCCCCTGTCTGGATGGTTTCACTGTCAAATTCTTCCATGCTTGCTGGGACATGTTAAAACTAGAAGTTTGGGATCTAGTGGAGCAATCTCGGGTAGCTCAGAAAATTCCATGTGCCCTCAATGCCACCTTTCTCACCCTTGTTCCCAAGAAAAATCAAGCTTCCACCCGCAGCAATTTCAGGCCCATTGCACTTTTCAACGTGCTTTACGAAATAATCACAAAAATTATAGACAACCGCCTCAAACCAATGTTTCCTGTTGTCATCTCTGCTGAACAAATTGGCTATGTTGAAGGGCGCCAAATCCTAGATGGTATTATCCTTTCCCATGAAACTATCCACTCCCTCAAATCATCCAAAAAGTCAAGCATGCTACTCAAACTGGATCTCTCCAAGGCTTTTGACAAACTCAACTGGCTCTTCATGCAAAACGTTCTAACTGCCTTCGGCTTTGACCCTCATTAGATCCAATGGGTATCAAACTTAATCTCTACGACCTTCTTTTCCATCCTCCTCAATGGTGCTCCCTCTCCCACTTTCAACCCCACTTGGGGCATAAGACAGGGAGATCCTCTCTCCCCCTTCCTCTTTATTCTCATGTGGAAGGGATAGGTCACATGATATCTCAAGCCAAGATTCAAGGCTCTCTTTGGGGTCTCGAGATTCATAATCACTCCCCCATTACCCATCAGCAATTTGTGGATGACAATCTCCTCATGGGACATCCCTCTGTCCAGGAATCCAAAACCTTTAAGAGCATTCTCTCCACCTTTTCTAAAGCTTCAGGCATGACCATTAACCAGAAAAAGCTGGAAATATTCTTCTTCAACACTCCTCTCCCAACACAATGTAATATTTCCCACATCCTAAACTTCAAAATAGCCACTGTCCCCTCTAAATATCTTGGATCTCCCCTCATTGATTCTGGGCTTAAACATTCCTCCTCGAAAGAACTCCTCGCCAAATTGGAACTTCGCATGTGTTAGTGGACCTTCAGAACTCTAAATCTTGCCGGATGACTAGTCCTCATTAAATTAGTTCTTCAAGCTATGCCTCTGTATCTTTTCTCAATTCTAGCTGCCCCGAAATGGGTTCTCAAGGCCATCAGAATGCTCTAGCATAGATTTCTATTGAATGGGAACAAAACCCCTCACCACTAGCCTCTCATCAAATGGGACACAATTTGCAAGCCTAAGGTTGATGGCAGTTTTGGGCGGAGAGATCCTACACAAAGCAATGAAATTTTTAGTACGAAAATCTGGTGGAACTGGGTCTCTAACAATCAAAGTCATTGGGCCCAACTGTGGAACCAAAATTATGCGGCTGAATGGACTGGGCCACATTTGGTTCGGTTCACAGAAATTATCAAAGGCTCCCTCATCTAGAATGCTTCCAACACTCAAAGAAATACCATTCAATAGCACAGCTTCTAGGAAGTTCACAATGGTACCCTAGGAATCAGCTGGCTCCCTTGGAAACATCTTTCAACATGCATGTTTACTACTAAACCCAAGGTATGTTTACTACTAGAGAAGCTCATGAAATCCTCAACATCCCTAATGAGCCTCTTGACTCCTGTTGGACCAAACTTTGGGCTTAACTTGGCCCAAAATTACTACCTTTCTTTGTCTTGTCCTCCACAAATGCATTCTCACTTGGGATACTCTGCTTAGATGAGGTTTCATTGGACCCTCAAAACGCCTCCTCTCCAAGACTTAGGAAGAGACAATGGAACACATCCTCAATAAATTCCCTTTTGTTGAACAACTCTAGACCCACTTTTCCTCCGCCAGCAATCGCCCAAACCGCATCCCCACCAGTATCACAGATACCATCAAAATCTGGCATAATCATCCATACCATACTCCCATCCTAAATAGAATTTGGAAACTCATCTCGGGGTTCATAACCTGGGGTCTTTGGAAGGAACTAAATCTTAGGATTTTTGGTTGAGGTTTTGCATGAATTGAGAAACCATACTGACAACAAAAAAAAGATTTATTCAGTTATGAGTTAAATGTATCAAGCTTCGTAGGAGCCAGCGATAAAGAGTAGCACCAACAAGAGGAATGGTACACTTAACAATTAACTTTACACTGGGATGAAATGGGGTAGGAGTAGGTTTGTAATCATGCATATGGAAACAAGCTGATAAGTCTGTCACATACTTAAGCTGAGAGAGAAAAATCCATTTTCCATATGCCATATATGAAGACCCAAAAAGTAGTGCAATATACCAATAATCGTCATCTCAAAATGCTTTTGAATATCACTTTTCATATTTTTAATTAAAACAGGTTGTCTTCCATTGATAATAAGATCGTCCACATATAAAAATATTAATGACGGCATTATCACCAAAGTTCTTAACATACGAATTTGGATCATATATAAACCGCTTAAAAACATTAGTCAAGAAATATGCATCGATTTTATCAAGAAATATGCATCGATTTTATCCTACCAAGCCCTGGGTTCTTGTTTGAGATCATATAAAGACTTGTGTAATTTGCATATTAAACTTGAAGATTTAGCAGAAATAAAACCAAGAGGTTGTTGCATATAAATGTCTCCTTTAAGATCAGCATTTAGAAGAGAACTTTTAACATCCATTTGGTGTAGTTCCCATTTATAAGATGCAATGATGGATAAAATGGTTCTTATTGTGTTCATTTTAGAAACAGGAGAAAAGTTTCATTATAATCAATTCCTTCAAGTTGATTAAAACCTTTTACGACTAATCTATCCTTATATTTTTCAATATGTCCTCCTATAGTGAACTTAGTTTTATAATGCCATTTACAAAAAACTAAATTATTTCGTAAAGGAAGAACAACCAGAGACCAATTCTTGTTTCTCAAAAGAGATTCATACTCAGTGCACAACTTGTTCCCAATGACTCTTACCCTTAGCTTGAGCATAAGCAGTAGGATCGTCTGCAGCCAAAACTTTGGTCATAAGAGCAAGGTTAGATCTAGTTCTAGAAGTATCACATGGATTACCGACCTCACTACCTATAGATTCAAGAATTTTCAGAACCCAAACGAGAAAATGAGAAGCAACATAATTTACTTTAGGATATTCATTAGATTAAGGTGTAATACTTGAAGAAGAGGATGAACTATGATCAATAATAGGCACAAAACTCGAAGAAGGACTAGTACCAGAGATATGAGTAATAGGTGATATTAGAAAATTTAGGGTAATATGAGGTTCTACATACTTAGGTGGTGGAGATACCTAATGAAATTGAACATCTCTAATGATTATGACACTTTGATTAGAAGGATCAAACAACATGTAAGCCTTAGAATTCTCATCATAACCAATGAATATACACTTTTGAGACTTGGGTTCTAACTTTTTCTTCTGTTTTTTGTTAAGAATATGAGCCCAACATTCACAAGCGAACACCTTGAAATTACTAATATTCATTTTTCTTCCATTCCATTTTTTCTCAGGGGTAGCATGCTTAACAAATTTTGGGACTTGGGTTCTAACTTGGGAAGTATTTATGTCGATATACACTCAAAGAAAAAGGACTGTGAGGTAAAGTCTGTGACCTAAGTATGAATGCCTAAGTCATAGAACAATATAATAATAATAATGAGTAAATGAAGTAATCTTTGGGTGTTTATTTGTATGGAAAGAACACAACCCAAGGTCTTTTGCTGCCCGATTCGCCCCCCTATGCTACCATGGATAGCCAAGCCAACATCGTATGATTTCTTTGTTAATTTTGTTATGGTACAGTTATAAGGAGAATGGGACATAAATGTCATGTTTGAAGATTTATTTTTTCTGAAAATGGAATCACAAACTCTTTGGGGCATAAATGTTATGTTTGAAGGTTTAATTTTTGTGAAATTGGAGTGATAATTTTTTTTGAATAGTTTAATGTTTACTAGAAGAAATTTTGTGGAGAATAGTAAAGTATTGAGAAAAAAGAAAAAAAATATTGACAAATCTTCAATAGATAGCAAGTGCTTAATAATGAATTTGGTTTTGTACCTATAAGAATACTCACATTGGAATATTTTGGTTAAGACACACATAACTAACCCTAATCATAATCTCACCTTAAGTAACAAAATTTTACTTACTTTATGTATGATTGTAAGGTGGTTCTCATTAAATCATGTATATACATGCAATATTTCAGAATATGAAATGAGTATGATCTAATGAATTCTTCCGAACATAAATAAAAGATTACATGAGGTATTGAAGTTGGTGATTTTTTGTTTTTCTTTTATCTAATTATAATATGGAAAACATATGCCCCGTAATGGAGAAGTGAAAATTACTTTCTTTTTATTTATAATATGAAAAACATATGCCCATGATGGAGAAGTGAAAATTACTTTCTTTATATAACAAATTGAAGCCTTTTAATATCTCTAGAAATCTCGTATGTCTCTAGAACATTCAAGATGTATAATGAGATGATATGATGATGATGTTTTTAAAGAGATTCCATTGACCCTACTATATACCTAGACATGTGGAGGAATTACTCTCACATATTGCATGTGGGATAATACAATTCTCCAAAATAACACCTCTTTATTTAACAGTGGATATCAAGAGTATACTTTATCATAATAAATATGGGATATAATGTATTACTCTTTTACACAAGATTGTGGAAAACTTTCGACATAATACAAAGACATTATTACCTTCCAAGGAATATAATATATTCCTACAGCCCCCCTTAATAATGGTTGGGAGAAGATCCTGCCATAAAACTAAGGAATGAAGGAGTCATTACTGCTCCCCCTCACTGAAAACTTCCCTCATCCTAAGAAAAGAACAAATATGCACATACTTCTCTTCTGTCAAGGATTTGGTGAAGATATCAATGGCCTTCTACTTGGTAGGAGAATACTCTAGAGAAAGAATACCATCTTCCACAATACCTTGAATATAATGAGACTCAAGTTCAAGATGCTTCATCTTAGAGTGATATATCGGATTATGAGAAGCCGATTTGCAACCTGATTATTGCATTCCAATGTAGTGGACGATTTCAGAACCAGACTAAGTTTAGTAAGAACATGTCATAACCAAGCTTCTTCTTTAGCTGTGTCTTTGGATGCTTTATACTCTGCTTCACACAAATATTAAGAAAGAGTTTTCACCTTCTTGTTGGACCAAGAAATCAAACTTGAACCAAGTTGAAATATGTAACCATCACTTGACCATTAATCAGAACTATCACCTTCCCAATCAAAATTTGTATAACCATACAATGAAACTGTAACAATGTTCAAATAAAAGACACCATAATGTAATGCCCCCTGTAAATATATCAGAATCATCTTGTCTTCATGTGAATGACTTTCATGAGGTTGTTGCATCAACCGAGAAATCATACTAACGACAAAAGAGAGATCTATTATGTTGTGAGTTAAATATATCAAGCTTCCTATGAACTGACGATAAAGAGTAGCACCAACAAGAGGACCGGTACACTCAACAATTAACTTTACACTGGGATGAAATGACGAAGGAGTAGGTTTACAATCACTCATATGGAAAAAAGCTAAGAAATTTGTCGCATACTTTACCTTAGTATCAAAAATACAGAAACGATTTCATTTACCATAGTATCAAAAATAATATTTTTTCACTTATATTATCAATATTAAAGTGGAGATGTTATTGATGAACCCAAATCTAGTTATGGCATAATTACTATTTTCCTTCCATAAGTTAGCAAGTGCTTGATGAACCCAAATCTAGTTATGCCTTAATTACTATTTTCCTTCCATTAGTTAGCAAGTTCTTAATAATGAATTTGCTTTTGTACCTAATTCCTAATCTCACATTAAGTAAAAAACTTTTAGTTACTTTATGATTGTAAGGTGGTTGCGACTAAATCATGTATAAATGAAATATTTGTGAATATGAAATGAGTATGAGCTAATGCATTATTATGGCCATTTTTGTTAATTGGTCTTCTTAGTTTTCTTGTTTAAATAACATAAATAAAAGACTAAATGAGGTATTGAAGTTGGTGTTTTTTTGTTTTGCTTTATTTATTTATTTATAATATGGAAAACATATTCCCTATAATGGATAAGTGAAAAGTACTTCTTTCTTTATATAAGAAATAAAAATATTGATAGATGCGGTTCATCCAGGTTGTCTTTTATTATCTCCATAAATATCCTTCAATCTTACAAAGAGAGAACTACGTAGAATATATGTCTCTAGACCATTCAAGATGTATAATAATATGATATGATGATGATGTTTTTAAAGAGACTCCATTGACCCTATTATAAAACTAGAGATGTGAATGAATTACTCTCACGTATTGCATATAGGATAATACAATTCTCAAAAATAACACATCTTTATTTAACAATCGATATCAAGAGTATACTTTACCATAATAAATATGGGATATAATGTATTACTCTTTTACATAAGATTGTGGACAAATTCTGATATAGTACAAAGGAATTATTACCTTCCAAGGAATATAATATATTCCTACACTCACCCTTAATAATGGCTGGGAGAAGATCCTACCATAACATTAAGGAATGAAGGAGTCACTACTGCTCCCCATTGATGACAACTTCCCTTGTCTCAAGAAAAGAACCAAGATGCACATACTTCACTTCTTTCAAGGACTTGGTGAAGATATCGATGGCATGCTGCTTCGTAGGACAATACTCCATAGAAATAACACCATCTGCCACAATACCTTGAATATAATGAGACTCAAGGTCGAGATGCTTCGTCTTAGAGTGATATATCTGATTATGAGAAGCTAAATTGCACCCTGATTGTCACATTTCAACATAGTAGATGATTTCGGAACTAGACCAAGTTCGATAAGAACATGCCATAACCAAACTTCTTCTTTAGATTTTTCTTTGGATGCTCTATACTCTGTTTCACATGAATATAAAGAAAGAGTCTTCACCTTCTTGCTTGACCAAGAAATCGAACCTGAACCAAGTTGAAATATATAACCAACACTTGACCATCAATCAGAACTATCACTTGCCCAATTAGAATTTGTCTAACCAGAAAATGAAATTGTAGCACGACTCGAATAAAAGACACCATAATGTAATGTGCCTTGTAAGTATATCAAAATTATATTGGCTTCCTGGGAATGACTTTTGTTGGTTAGATTTATCGTCATTAAATAAGTCCCCAAGCATTTATTTGATCAATCCGAGGAGTTTGTTATATTACGAAGCACATGAAAAATATATGTAGGACTAAAGCGAAGCTAATCTAATATAACCCCCCTTGAAGCTGGAACACACAACTTCTAATCTTGTGCTGGAAGCTGAAACACACGACTGAGAGTAAATTACACGGAAATAAACTAACTAAGAATGAAGGAAATTGCGTAAAGGAAAAACAACATGTGAAGAGCAACAAGACAACACCTATGAGCTCACAATAACAATAAATCAAGCTTGCTTTACAATGATCAAATAAACTTCATGACAAAAATAATGAAAGCATGAAAATTACAAATTTGAACCAAAGCTAAGAATCCCCTTCTCCAAATTACAAAATCGAGACTAACTTCTACAATCTAAGACTAATCAAGACTAACTAATACTAATTTACCATATGAAGAGAGAACACTCTATTTTGTACATGAGAGTCTTGAAAAGAAGATAGGCATCTCATAATTACATATCCACTATTCTCTCAACCAATTTCCCATTATTACAAAATATGATCCCTGCAAATCCTCCACACATCTCTCACAAATCTTAGATAAGATATGCCATACAAGTCTCCATGATCTTCTCCTTAGAATAAGATTGAATAATTATCTCCTTGAAATGGTGGAGTAGATATTAGAGAATTCCTTTGAATTAATCCTTCCCATATTCCTACACATTACAAAGCTCATCCATACTTGAGATATTAATGAAAAAGCATGTTAATTTCTAATGTTTAATCATAAATTCACTTACAATACTAAAATGAATAAAGTCGAAAATAATAAGGTGAAACCCACATTAGAGGAAATTTCAACTCAAAATGGGCCTCTTAAGAGAAATTAATAAAATAATAGTTAAAATAATAAAATAATATTTATTAATTTTGGAGGAAGAAAAGAAAAAACTACTTTTTTGTTTGTATTTTCTACATATCTCCTTGTGTTTTTACTCAAATTTTCATTGGGAGAGCTCATTGGATGCGGAATTTAATTATTCATCCAACGAGTACCCACTCAAAATAATTTTGACGGGCCCCTCTACCCAAAAAATAATAAATACCTAAAAAAACATGATGATGTCATCATCACACCTTTTCAGGTATTTCTTGTTTTTGGAGTAGAGGGGCCCTTAAAAATTATGCTGAGAGGGTACTCGTTGGATGTGGAATATAATTCCGCATCCAACAAGCTCTCCTGATCAAAATTTTAGTAAAAACACAAGGAGATATGTCAAAAATACGAACAAAAAAAGTAGTTTTTTTATGATACCTATCCCTAAATTTATATTAAAAAATTGTTTAAGAGGTGCTCCCTTTTTGAATTTTAAAGCATTTTGACTGGCTAATACATGATGACATGGAATTTGTATTATTTTTGGAAAGCCCATTTTAAATTGAAATTTCCTCTAATGAATATATGTATGGGAATGGTGTAATGAAAGGTTAATGGGAGGATGAAATGTGAGGAATAGTGACAGGTAAAGTGGATGAAAATATGAAATTTCTGAGTCCCAACAACTTTCTTGAGGTTGTTGCATAAAACGAGAAACCATATTGGTCACAAAAGAGAGCTCTATTATGATGTGAGTTAAATATATCAAGCTTGCTATGAGCTGATGATAAAGAGTAGCACCAACAAGTGGAGTGGTACACTAAACAATTAACTTTAAACCAGGATGAAATGGCGTAGGATCAGGTTTAAAATCACTTATATGGAAAAGAACTAATAAATTTGTCACATACTTAGGCTGAGTGTAACACCCCGGTTTTGACCCCGTTACATTAGATGTATATGACGCATATATTGTAAATGATAATGGTGTGGAGCTAAAGGCCAAGGCCCCACTATTGATCAGTTATGGTATGTTTTGGGATTTAAATTGTCGCTGATTGTATATCGGGGTAGGTGGCATATATTATGTTTCCCATCATGTAAATATGCATCTGTAATTAATTAAGTGAACCCGACCAGCTATGATCGCGGTAACTAAATCGAATGGGGCATGATTTTCACAAGGATAAGGGTGTGGAGAAATTGTCAAAACTTGGGCCATTGAGGGAAATACCCATGCGTCTTCTCCCCTTGTGTTATCCAACCACCTTCATTGAATAATGGCTGCTCGTGGTTGAGGCAGTTAATGGTTTTGGGAGTGGGGTGGCAGGACTGTCAGTCCTCACCCACACGCACACTCCATCCATGGTTGACTTCACTATGGCTGGGAAAAAACGACTGCCATCATTCACACAGGGATTTTTCCACTCTCCCCATGACTGTGCAAAAACGCTCATGCACTTGCAATTCCCGTCCCCTCCATTGTTGTTCATTCTCACGTAGAGGGATTTTTCCACTCTCCCCACGACTGTGCAAAAACACTCACACACTTGCAATTCGCGTCCCCTCCATTGTTGTTCATTCTCACACAGAGGGATTCTTTCCCGTTTTTCATCTTCACGCATAGAACCTTCTGGGTTTTACCCATGTAGTTTCTTCCCCCGTAGATTTGTGGATGATGTGGTCATATCCACTCCCCACCGGCTGATTTTGGGTTCGACATTGTTGCTCACGCTCATCCACAGGCTGGGAGACTGTAATTTCTTCCCCAGCGTGGTCTATATATGTTTTCTTGGTGATCTCGTTCCCAGGACGGGCTGTGTTTTCCCCAAATTGTTGGTTGTGGTTGTTGTGGTATTCCTTACATGTTGGGGACTATTGTAAATTTTCCTGAGAGTCATTTTGGCCACAATAGGGCCAAGAATAACTCAGAATTCATTTTCCCTATTTAAGATGTAACAACTGATATGATTTCATGTGTACAATGGTTGGTCTTCAGACTGTGTTGGGATCAGGGATGGGGGCTTGGTTTGCTTGATAAACCTGGTGATTGGAAACCACACAGACAGAGCTAGAGGGCTGGCCTTCTTCTCCATCACCCCTAAATAGAACTGGAAGGGAATGTAGGGCCTGAGGGACTGTGTAGCAGAGAAGGGACTGATTCCTTGTGTTGGGTGTGTTTGGGTGTCTTAGAGGTCAGGCTAGTTCTGATGTAGGTGTTCTTGGCTCTGTAATGGGCTCACCAGCTTAGCAATTTGCCTTCTTTTGCTCCCTAATGACCTGATAAACCCAACTCTGTTGGCTTGGCTATGTGTTTTGTGTATCCTTGGCTATTTGTAAGCCTGATAGTTCCCTTGTTCCTTGGAGAATCATGCCCAGCTCAGGGGTGGCAGCGTTGCTGAGAGATTAAGGAGCACGCTGGCCTATGGTTGGGTGGAACGTTGCAGCAACGTAGCTGGTTGCGGAAGGATTTTTCATAGGATAAGTGATCTTGCCTATTTTACTTCTGCAACCTTACTTTCTGTTAATTGTTATGAGATGAACATGCTTGTATGAATGAATGTTTCTTCCGCTGTGTATGATAAAAAATGGCATACATGCATTTTCTACTTCAATGCATTTTATTTCAGCATATCAGCATGTTATTTTAGCAGTTTTGGGTATGCATATGTTCATGGGGCTCTTAGCCCATGTTTTGGAAGCTTGTAGTCGCGTCCTCTTCGCCGGTCGGAGGCATGGGGACATGACATTATGGTATCAGAGCACCAGTTTGACAACAATGGGCCTCTATGGGCCAAGAAGAAGCAACTGACAGAGGTGTATCTCATTCTGCCCAGCCGAATCAGTGGACGACTGGTAAAAATTCAAAAGGAAACGGTCTAAGTGTTGAGCGGTCGGACCACTAAAGGAATTGACTTCCTCCATTGCGTAAGAACTGGCGAAGTGGATGTCCGCCGTTGCGGACGAATTGGTGAAGTTTCCCATCCGCCGTTGCGGAAGCCCAAACCGCCAAGTCTTCCGACGGGGAAGGACTTCCGACGTAGCGAAAGCCTGGCCGACGAAACAGTTTGAGAAAAATCAGAAGAAGTTGACGTTTGGCGAGTCTCCATTGCGGAAGCCAAAGTCATTTGTCTTCCGATGTAAGAAGTCCACTCATGCCCGACGTTAAAATTGTTCTAAGTAAGTTCCAATTGGAAGAAGTTAATGTTTGGCGAGCCACCGTTGCAGAAGCCAAAGTCATTTGTCTTCCGATGTAGGAAGTCTACTAACGCCCGACGTTAAAATTTTTCTAAGTAAGTGCCGATCGGAAGAATTTAACATTTGACGAGCCGCCATTGTGGAAGCCAAAGTCATTTGTCTTCCGATGTAAGTAGACCACTGACATCCGAAGTTAAAATATCTCTAAGAAAAGAGCGGCAGTCGGAAGGAGTTCGTCTTTGGCGTGCCACCATTGCGGAAGCCAAAGTAAATTGCCAGCCGATGAGAAAGACCTCCGACGCCGCAGAAAAGTTTAAATTATTCCAAGTAAACAACTGCCAATCAGAAGGAAAAAGTGTTCGTGCGTCTGCCGTTGCGGAAGCCAAAGTCATTTGGCTTCCGATGTAAAAGGATTGCCGATGCCGGACAAGTTAGTTCACTGATCGGAAGAAGTTATTGTTTGGAGTGCCGCCGTTGCGGAAGCCAAAGTCATTTGGCTTCCGATGTAAAAAGACTTTCGACGCTGATCGAAAGAAAGAATGGTTCCGACAACCGCCATTGCGGAAGTGGAAGCATTACGGCTTCCGACCAGAAAGGCTGCCGACGCCGATCGGAAGGGGAAAGCATTCCAGGAGCCGCCATTGCGGAAGAGAAAGTGGTTTGAGAGCCGATTTTGCAGAAGAGAAAGTGGTTCGAGACCCGATTCTGTGCAAGGAAAATTTGGGTTTTCCATGGGGTTTAACCAGCGAATTTTAACAGTTTTTTGGTGGAATTTTCAGCAGTTTTTACAATGAATTTTCAGGGCTGAAAATGAGAAAAGAGGCAGCAATCTTATGCACCAGATTGCATGAAAACCATTGATTTACAAAAAAAAAAAAAGAGGGTGCTTCCCTCGACCCACATCGTCCCCTCCAGATAGACGTTCTTGAGGAAGAAAATTCTATGTTTGGGTTAACTTGTTATTTTATGAATATTCCAGGAGAAGGTAAGTAATGCTGGTTTATATCAATGCTATGCATCTAACATTTGTGTTATTAACACGTTTGCAGAATCATAGTCACTTTCAAGGGAAGTATTCTAGGTAGTGCAGTTTGAGAATTAAGTTACGGTTCAATCATGAGAACCCATGATGGGTATGATGCTCGGGATTCCCATGAGCAAGCAGAAGATGCCATGGGAGAAAATGTCCGTAATAGAAATGATGACATAGAGTCTAATGGAAGGAGATTCCAAGAGACACTGTCAGATGTTGCAGCCACTATGAGAAGCTTGATCAAAGCCTAGGAAGAGAAACATCAGTTGAATGCTGCTATGTTGCAAAGTTTGACAGACTTACAAAGAAAGATAGACTCTGGGTGAGGTACCGCAAGGCCAGAAGGAAGTAAGAACGATACTAGGAGAAGGAGAAGGGCTTCTAATGGATCATCTGATTCTGAAGAATCCAGCGAGGATTCAAGTTCTTCTTCTCATAAAAGAAAAAGAAAGAGACACCATAGGGATCGCTCTCGGGATGAATTTTAGAAAGCTAAATCTCCTACATTTGATGGTTAGGTAAAGACTGGACAAGAAGCTAAAGCTTGGCTTCTTGGGATAAAGAAGTACTTTCAAGTGCATGATTATTCAGGAAACATGAAGGCAAGAGTTGCCATATTCAATCTGAATGGAAGAGCATCCATTTGGTGGGAACACTTCAAGCAAGTAAAGAGGATCAGCGAAAGGAGACTGAAGTGGAAACAGTTGAAGAAGTATTTCAAGCAGAAATACCTCTCTGACAGGTATTATGATGACAAGATCAAGGAATTCCATGAGCTAAGATTGGGACAGTAGACCATGGAGGAATATGCAAATAAGTTTTTGGAGCTGTTGAGGTATGTCCGGTACATCAGAGATGAAAAAGTGAAGGTCCAACGTTTTCTGAGTGGACTACCTCAGTCGTACAAATATAGAATTGAATTTTATGAACCTAGAACTCTTGAAGAAGCAATAAGAAAGGCTAAGTATTGCTATGAGCAAAGCAAAGGTAAGCCAGATTTCCATAAGGCATGGAGGGACAAGAAGAACGAGAAGTTTGACCAAAGAAAGAAAGGTTTTAAACCTTCTAATTTCAGGAATCAGTAGAAGCATCCATCTCAAGCTACGAGTAAGCCAGCTGGAGTGGCAGGAGAAAAGACTAAGAATCCACAATAGAATAGAGGACCACTCCAATGTTGGAAATGTGGAGGACTCCACATGCACAAGAATTGTCCACTCAAGAATGAGAGTGCAAGGCCAGCTTATAATGTTCAAGAAGCAGAAATAGTAGGTCAAGTAGCAAGGGCGGTCCCTAGGATTTATGCAACACTGGAGGACCGCTAAGTAGATCACCAGTCAGCTGTGGTTGAAGTAGTAGGTAAAATTGTTGAGCAATCTATTTCTATTTTGATTGACCCTGGTTCTACTCACAGTTACATCACTCCTAGAGTAGTGGAGATTTGTGCTTTTAAGAAAGTAAAGCATAGGAAGTCTTGGTTAGTTCAGCTAGCCACTGGAACTAAGAGAAAGGTCAGTGAAGTGGTAGATAAATGTCCATTGGTCATGAATGGATTGGTCACGTGTGTAGATCTGAATGTGCTACCGCTTGGTTCCTATGATTTTCTCATTGGAATGGATTGGTTAGAAGCTCACAGGGTGAAGCTTGACTATTACCATAAGACTTTTGAATGCATGAATGAAGAAGGGAACCTAGTAGTTGTGAAAGGTATTCCAAAGGTGATTTCAGTATGACAGATTTCAGAAATGCAGTTAAAGAAGTTTTGTAGGAAGGGTTGCCAGTTGTATGCAGCTCAGATTTTGGAGGAAACAAGAGATGAAACTCCTAGGTTGGAGGACTATCAGGTGTTGCAGGAATTCAGGGATGTGTTTCTTGATGAGATTCCAGGGCTTCCATCCAAGAGGGACATTGATTTCACAATTGAACTTGTGCCAGGAGCAGTGCCAGTGTCCAAGGTACCCTACAGGATGAGCACACCGGAGATGCTAGAATTGAAGATGCAACTGCAAGAGTTGTTGGAAAAGAAGTATATCCAGCCAAGTGTGTCTCCTTGGGGAGCACCAGTTGTATTTGTAAAGAAGAAAGATGGTACACTCAGGTTATGTACCGATTACAGACAGTTGAACAAGGTCACTGTGAAGAACAAATATCCTTTTCCTAGGATTGATGACCTCTTTGATCAAATGAGAGGAGAAAAGGTATTTTCCAAGATTGACTTGAGGTCTGGTTACCATCAGGTAAGGATTAAGGATGAAGACATTCATAAGACAGCCTTCAGGACAAGGTATGGGCATTATGAGTTTGTAGTGGTACCATTTGGTCTCACAAATGCACCAACTACATTTATGTGCCTTATGAATAGTGTCTTCAGCAGGTATTTGGATAAGTTTGTTCTTGTTTTCCTTGATGACATTCTTGTTTATTCTAAGAATGAGGAAGAACATGAAGAACATTTGATATTGACATTGAATTTGCTCAGGGAGCATGAGTTGTATGCGAAACTAAGCAAGTGTGACTTCTATAGAGATATAATTCAGCACTTGGGTCACATTATTTCAGAAGAGGGTATATCTGTGGACCTTGAAAAGATCGAAGCCATTATGAATTGGCCTACTCCAAGAAATGTGACAGATGTAAGATATTTCATGGGACTTGCAGGATACTACAGGAGATTCATTGAGGGATTCTCTAAAGTTGCGCATGCAATCACTTTTTTGCAAAAGAAGGGGATGAAGTTTGAATGGACATCGAAGTGTGAAGAAAGTTTCCAGCGGTTGAAGAATCTTCTCACCAAAGCACCAGTATTGAAGATTGTAGATCCAGAGAAAGATTTTGTGGTGTGTATCGATGCATGCAGACAAGGGCTTGGAGGAGTCCTTATGCAAGACAACCACGTGATATGTTATGAGTCAAGAAAGTTGAAGGAGCATGAGAAGAACTACGCCACTCATGATCTAGAGCTTGCAGCCATAGTACATGCTCTCAAGATGTGGAGACATTACTTGATGGGCAGGAGATTTGAGCTCAGGACAGATCATTGTGGTTTAAAGTATTTGTTTGATCAGCCTACTCTGAATGCTAGGCAAGCAAGATGGCTGGAGTTTTTATGTGAATTTGATTTTGAAATCAAGCACATAAAGGGAAAAGAGAATAAGGTAGCTGATGCGCTCAACAGAAATGTGCAGGAAATGCATGTGGCATCTCTTAGTATTTTCCAATCAGAATTGAGGCCGCAGATTGCCAATCATGTTGCCGGAGATGAATTGTATGAGCAAGTAAAAGACAAATTGCAGCAGCAAAGTCTCGAGAAGAGGTATGAGGGATATAAATTGGAAGAAGATGGACTTCTCACTTATAAAGGTAGAGTTTATATTCCAGATGTAGCAGATTTGAGGAGAGTTATTGTGGATGAAATCCATCAAGCTCCATATTCTGGTCACCCAGGATATCAGAAAATAATCGCTATAGCTAGAAAGCAGTACTTTTGGCTAGGAATGAAAAGGGATATGGCTGAGTACATTTCAAGATGTATGAAATGTCAGCAGGTAAAGGTTGAGCATCAACATCCAGCAGGTTTGTTGCAGCCTTTGCCAGTTCCGGAATGGAAATGGGAAGTTATTTCCATGGATTTTATTATGGGATTTCCAATGACTTGGAGACAACATGATTCCATCATGGTTGTGGTAGACAAGTTGACAAAGGCAACAAATTTTATACCGGTTAAGTCTACATATGAGACTGGCGATATTGCAAGGATATTCATGAAGGAGATATTCAAATTGCATGGATTGCCGAAGGCAATAGTCTTTGAAAGAGATGTCAAGTTCACTTCCAACTTTTGGAAGGGGTTGTTTGCAGATTTGGGTACAAAGCTAAACTTCAGCACTGCATACCATCCTCAGACAGATGGTCAGATAGAGAGATTTAATCAGGTGCTTGAAGACATGCTTCGCATGTACATAATGGACAAACCAACCAAGTGGGAAGATTACTTGCACTTGGTAGAGTTTTCTTATAACAATGGACATCAGGAATCCTTGGGGATGAGTCCGTATGAAGCTTTGTATGGAAGAAGGTGTAGGACACCAATGACTTGGGACAATCCGGTGAACAGGATTGTGCTTGGGCCAGAATTGCTCAAGGAAATGGAGCAAGAAGTTGTAAAGATCAGACAGAAGCTGAAGGTAGCACATGACAGACAGAAAAGCTATGCAGATAAGCATAGGGTGAACAGGGAGTTCAGTGTTGGGGATCATGTTTACCTCAGAGTTAGGGCAAGGAAGAGTTCCTTAAAACTTGGAAGCTATGCCAAGTTCTCACCGAGATACCGTGGGCCGTTTGAAGTGCTTGAAAGAATAGGGCCTGTTGCATATAGACTTCCATTGCCTGCTAGCACTAGGGCTCATAATGTTTTTCATGTTTCTTTACTTAAGAGATATGTACATGATCCTAACCATGTGATAAATTGGGATGTGACTCAGGTGGAACCCGAGGGAGAGTTTCGAATCGAGCCAATGTGCATCCTCGATAGGAAGCTCACAATGCTCCGGAACCGAGCCATAGGTCAGGTAAAGGTACAATGGGAGCACTACGGACCTGAAGAGGCTACTTGGGAGCTGGAGGATGCCATGTGATTGGCACATCCATTTTTGTTCAATTTTGTGGAACACTGAGGCAATACCAGTGTAGCATTTTGTTCAAATTTTGTAAAGCACTGAGGATAGTGCTATTGAAGGGGGAGGGGAATGTAACACGCCGGTTTTGACCTCGTTACATTAGATGTATATGACATATATATTGTAAATGATAATGGTGTGGAGCTAAAGGCCAAGGCCCCACTATTGATCAGTTATGCTATGTTTTGGGATTTAAATTGTCACCGATTGTATATCGGGGCATGCGACATATATTATGTTGGCCATCATGTAAATATGCATCTGTAATTAATTAAGTGAACCCGACCAGCTACGACCGCGGCAACTAAATCGAATGGGTCACAATTTTCACAAGGATAAGGGTGTGGGGAAATTGTCAAAACATGGGACATTGAGGGAAATACCCATGTGTCTTCTCCCCTTGTGTTATCCAACCACCTTCATTAAATAATGGCTGCTAGTGGTTGAGGAAGTTAATGGTTTTGGGAGTGTGGTGGCAGGACTGTCAGTCCTCACCCACACGCACACTCCATCCATGGTTGACTTCACTATGGCTGGGAAAAAACGACTGCCATCATTCACGCAGGGATTTTTCCACTCTCCCCATGACTGTGCAAAAACACTCACGCACTTGCAATTCGCGTCCCCTCCATTGTTGTTCATTCTCACACAGAGGGATTTTTCCACTCTCCCCATGACTGTGTAAAAACGCTCACGCACTTGCAATTCACGTCCCCTCCATTGTTCTTCATTCTCACGCAGAGGGATTCTTTCTCATTTTTCGTCTTCATGCACAGAACTTTCTGGGTTTTACCCACGTAGTTTCTTCCTCCGCGGATTTGCGGATGATGTGGTCATATCCACTCCCCACCGGCTGATTTTGGGTTCGGTATTGTTGCTCACGCTCATCCACAGGCTGGGAGACTGTAATTTCTTCCCCAACGTGGTCTGTATATGTTTTTTTGGTGATCTTGTGCCCAGGACGGGCTGTGTTTTCCCCACATTGTTGGTTGTGGTTGTTGTGGTCTTCCTTACATGTTGGGGACTGTTGTAAATTTTCTTAAGAGTCATTTTGTCCATGATAGGGCCAAGAATGACTCAGAATTCATTTTCCCTATTTAAGCTGTAACAACTGATTTGATTTCATGTGTACAATGGCTGGTCTTCAGACTGTGTTGGGAGCAGGGATGGGGGCTTGGTTTGCTTGATAAACCTGGTGACTGGAAACCACATAAGCAGAGCTAGAGGGTTGGCCTTTTTCTACATCACCCTTGAATAGAACTGGAAGGGAATGCAGGGCCTGAGGGACTGTGTAGCAGAGAAGGGAGTGATTCCTTGTGTTGGGTGTGTTTGGGTGTCTTAGAGGTCAGGCTAGTTATGGTGTAGGTGTTCTTGGCTCTGTAATGGGATCACCAGCTTAGCAATTTTCCTTCTTCAGCTCCCTAATGGCCTGATAAACCCAACTCTGTTGGCTTGGCTGTGTGTTTTGTGTATCCTTGGCTATGTGTAAGCCTGATAGTTCCCTTGTTACTTGGAGAATCATGCCCAGCTTAGGGGTGGCAGCGCTGCTGAGAGATTAAGGAGCACGTTGGCCTATGGTTGGGTGGAACGTTGCAGCGACGTAGCTGGTTGCGGAAGGCGTTTTCATAAGATAAGTGATCTTGCCTATTTTACTTCTGCAACCTTACTTTCTGTTAATTGTTATGAGATGAACATGCTTGTATGAATGAATGTTTCTTCCACTGTGTATGATAAACAATGGCATATATGCATTTTCTACTTCAATGCATTTTATTTCAGCATATCAGCATGTTATTTTAGCAGTTTTGCGTATGCATATGTTCATGGGGCTCTTAGCCCGTGTGTTGGAAGCTTGTAGTCATGTCCTCTTCGCCGGTCGGAGGCATGGGGATGTGACACTGAGAGAGAAAAATCCATTTTCCATATGCCATATAGAAGACCCAACAAGTAGTGCAATATACCAAGAATTGTCATCTCAAAATGCTTTTAAAGATCACTTTTCATATTTTGAATTAAAACAAGTTGTCTGCCAGTGATAATAAGATCGTCCACATATAAAAATAGTAATGAGGACATTATCACCAAAGTTCTTAACATACAAATTTGGATCAGATATACACCGCTTAAAACCATTAGTCAAGAAACATGCATCAATTTTGTCATACCATTAGTCAAGAAATATGCATCAAGTGTGAATGCCTTAGTCATAGAAACAATATAATAATGAGTAAATGAAGTAATCTTTGAATGTTTATATATATGGACAGAATAGAACCCCACGTCTTTTGCTGCCCGATTTGGCCCCCCTATGATACCATGGATAGTCAGCCAACGTCTTGTGAAAATGGAATGACAACTTCTTTTGAATAGTTTAATGGTTTAATGGTCTCTATGAGAAATGTGTGGAGAATAGTAAAGGTAGTGAGAAAAAGAAAAAAAAATGACAAATCACCACCTTAGGATTGTGCATGTGAATTATAAAGAATGGGGTTATGCCAAAAATTGGATTACGATTTTAACATTTCACTTGGTTATTGATCTAGGTTATTGCCTTAAAGATACATTCATAATGCGCCCATTGAAAGGTGTTTTTTCCTACTTGATTGGATTAAGCAATTTGTTCCATTTGTGAATATAGATGTTTCTCTTCCAATTATCAATATTGTTCTAATTCAACTTTTTTCCTAATGATTAGTTAGAAAACAAATTGGGAACCTAAGATAGGTAAGTAGTCGGCTTGGTAAGTTGCTCCACAATTTTAAACACCCATAATCAACATACATGTTTAAACCTAATCATTTTTTTAAATGTTTCTTTCTTCTAATTAATGTTGATAAGGACAAATGTACAATTTATGACTCGTGAGTGAACCTCTAATTTATATAAAAGTGTGTGTTGTATATATATAAATGTTTAGCTTAATTGGTCCAAATGTGGTATCTCTATTAGGATAACCTCCTTTACATATATATATAATATATATCATTGCATACATATTCAACCCCATATATATCCACATCAGAATCATTATAGTTTCCAATTAAAAACACTCTATATGATGATAATATACTAGCCACACAATTAGAGCACAATAAAAATAATAATACATAATTAGGGAACTCATTTAATTAATTTATGCGATAGAGGTTGGGTTTTAG
This sequence comes from Pseudotsuga menziesii, assembly GCA_001517045.1. Lineage (NCBI taxonomy): Eukaryota > Viridiplantae > Streptophyta > Pinopsida > Pinales > Pinaceae > Pseudotsuga > Pseudotsuga menziesii. The sequence goes on along the minus strand of LPNX010124740.1, from coordinate 15,402 downwards.
TAATTGAAGGGGATGGATTTAGGTTACGTGAAGAAACCTAGGAGTAGGAATAGAAATAAATCAAGTACCCATCATCATGTAATTTAGATTATGATGATTTCCATTGTCAATAATATAATGGAGAGATTATAAATGAATCCAAATGAAATTGTCGCATATTTCTTCTAGATTAGTTGTGCTTGATGATGGAATTGGTTTTGTATAATGAGGAAACAATTACATTGGGTGATTTCGTTTGAGTTCGGNGAAATTGTCGCATATTTCTTCTAGATTAGTTGTGCTTGATGATGGAATTGGTTTTGTATAATCAGGAAACAATGACATTGGGTGATTTGGTTTGAGTTCGGTCATTTGGTTTATTCATTGACCACAGTATCAAAAATCATATTTTTTCACTTCTATTATCAATAATAAAGTGGAGAGGTTATAGATGAACCCAAATCTAGTTATGGCATAATTAATATTTTCCTTCCATTAGTTAAGTTCTTAATAATGAATTTGGTTTTGTATCTATAAGAATACTCTCATTGGAATATTTTGGTTAGGCCTCACATAATTTGTGTTAGAAACTTAACCGTAATGATAAATTCCTAATCTCACCTTAAGTAACAAACTTTTAGTTACTTTATGCTTGTAAGGTGGTTGTGATTAAATAATGTATAAATGCAATATTTGTGAAATGAATATGATAGATAAATGGTTCTTATTGTGTTCATTTTAGCAATGGGAGAAAATTTTTCATTATAATCAATTCCTTCAAGTTGATTAAAACCTTTTATGACTAATCTAGCTTTATATTTTCCAATCTGTCCTTGTGTAGTGAAATCAGTTGTATAAACCCATTTACAACAAACTAAAGTATTTCCTAAAGGGAGACAAACAAGAGACCAAGTCTTGTTTCTCAAAAGATATTCATACTTAGAAGACATAGCTTGTTCCCAATGAATTTTACCCTTAGCTTGAGCATAATAAGTAGGATGGATTACCGAACTCATTCCCTACAGATTCAAGAGTTTGCGTAACCCAAACAAGAATATTAGAAGCCACCAAATTTACTTTAGGAGATTCATTAGATTCAGGTGTAATACTTGAAGAAGAGGATGAACTATGATCAATAATACACAGAAAACTGGAATAAGGAGTAACAAAGATAGGAGTAATGGGTGATATTAGAAAATTCAAGGTAATATGATGTTCTACAGACTTAGGTGGTGGAGATACCTAATGAAATTGAACATCTCTTATGATTATGACACTTTGATTAGAAGGATCAAACAACATGTAAAACTTAGAAATCTCATCATAACTAATGAATATACACTTGTGAGACTTGGGTTCTAACCTTTTCTATTTTTTATCAAGAATATGAGCCGAACACTCACAACCAAACACCTTAAAATTACTAATATTTGGTTTTCTTCGATTCCATTTTTCGTACTTTCTTCTTCTTACTATTTCCATGATGTGGCTTAGTTGCATGACCAGATTTATTAGTAGGATTATAAGTGTGTTAACTAGAACATTTAGCATTATTAAAACTTTTCTTATGATTATTATTATGTTCCATAAGAGCTTTATTAGGTGAGAATTGTCCTGAAATAATCAACCCAACCCTTGAAAAAAATCATCAAAAGTATGTTTCATGGTACTTTGAGAGAACTCAAGAGCACTATTCCTAGTTTGGATGAACATGTCAAAAAAGATGGCAATTTCTGTTCTACAAGAATGATAAGAGCAGTGTCTGTTTTATTGTAATCTATACCACACATATTTAATTTTTCATTTAAAGTTTTCAATTTAGCAAGATATAATTCTACTATTTTGAAATTAGTAGGATCTACCTCATGAACCTTCTTTTGAAGGTAACAAGCAGAAACATCATCAAATTTATCAGATAAAGAAGCAAGAATTTTCCATAACTCAACTAGGTTGTATTTTTCCTCAATACTTACCTAAAGACTATCTGAAATGGTTTGACCAATGAGCCCTCTTGCTTAATGATACTTTTCTTCCAATTTAACCACAACTTGAGCATTTGCGGGATTCTCGTGTTAACCATTAACGCGATCAATATGAATCAGAATTTATAACATAAGCTATTTCTGGAAATGGAATGGTCCTTTCCCATCCAATAACGCAAATTGAATACAAATTTGGATATTATGTCAAAACATATCTGCTCTGCAATATTTCCATCCATATGAAAAATTTCTGAAAATCAGTTGATTTTAAATCAGCGATATATTTTCTTTCTGAACATGAAATTAGATGATTATTTTGTCTAAATCACACATTTTTTCACGAAGAACTCAGATATGTAACAAGTCTCTCCAGATTCTACACCAAAATTTTTATATTTGGATTTGAAAGTTGTGGCTTCATATTTTCCTACAAAAAAATACAAGATAAAAAAACTAGATCTAAATAATCACAAGATAGATTTTTTTGAGGAGAAGCAAATTTTCATATAGATATACATAAAAGAATTAAAGAAACCCTTGAAGTATTTTTGCAAAAATATTCACAATAGAAGGTTAGGGTTTGAAAAAAAATCTCAAACAAGTAGAATCATGCCCAAATTTGAAGAGAAGCTTAATGGCTACTAGATTAGAAAACAAATATACAAGATAAAAAGAATAATTCCTAGATATGAAGAGAGTTCCCATATAACAAATATAAAGCTAACAATTATTGGTTAAATTCAAAGAAGATACTAGATCATAGTAACCTAAACTCTAACATCATGTTAGAATATTAGATCAACTATACTATATATCTATCTAAGAAACCACCAACATTTAAAACACAAGAACCATGAAGAGAGAAGAGGAAAGATTACACTAGATATACATGGTTCACAAAATCGGGTTACGTCCATAGGAAGGTTGTCTTCTATTGTCTCTAGAAATCTCCTTCAACCTTATAAAGAGAGCATTAATCCTAATACGATATACAAGATATGTCTCCAGAACATTCAATATGTATCATGATATGATATGATGATGATGTTCTAAAAGAGACTCCCTTAACCCTATTATATACCCAGAGATGTGGAGGAACTACTCTCACATATTGCATGTCGGATAATTTAATACTCCAAAATAACACCTCTTTATATAACAATGGATATCAAGAGTATACTTTACCATAATCAATATGGGATGCATTACTATTTTACATAATATTTAGTACAACTTATGACATAATACAAAGACAATATTACCTTCGAGGAATATAATAAATTCCAACAAATATAGAAAATATGGTTACATTTCTATGATGAAGTAAAGTCTTTGTAATGTGACTTAGAGAACAAAGGTGAGTTATAAGGGGTTTTCCATAGATACATTGTCTAGTGGAATTGTACTTGAAAAAAATACATTTTGGATGGGTAGAGGATAAATCACTTGCTAGGGCTACAAAAAAATTTGTTATTGATTTTCTATATGAAGATATTTTTACCCATTTTGGTGTGCCTCGAGAAATTGTGAATGACCATGGAGAACATGTCACTTCCAATGCAATGAAATATCTTGTGGAACAGTATAAAGGCAACCATTGCAAATCCTCTCCCTATCACCCTCAGGAAAATGGGAAAGTAGAATCTACAAAAAAGGTGTTGGAAGCTATTCTTACCAATACTGTTCAATTACATCACAAAGACTGGGTGAATAGGATCTCGGAAGCACTTGGGTATTTCAAGACTACTTGGAGAAATACTACAGGCCATACACCTTATGAACTTCTGTATGGGAAACAAGTTTTGTTGCCAATTCAATTCGAAGTAAAAACATTCTCAATGGCCATCCACTTAGGGATATATTTGTATGAAGCACAAAAACAAAGAGTCATGCATCTCAATGAATTAAATGAAATTCATCAAGATGCCATTCAACACACTATGTTGATCGAAGATCAAAGAGATTGTTGGCATGATCAGCTTATCAAGAAAAACATTTCCATCCAGGAGATTGGGCTTTACTCTTTGATTGCAGGTTTAAAAATTTCAAGGGAACTCCCAATACCCATTGTCTAGGGCCTTATGAAATTGATCCCGAGTTTCTGATGCACATATCTAAATAATTTTGTGTTCCATGTCTTGAAAAAATAAATAAATAAAAATAAAAATAAAAAATGAGTTTCCTTGTCAAAACCAGGATACTGGGGAAGCTAGAATGCGACTTGCCTTAAAACTAGATATCTAGCAGGTAAAGTTGCCATTTGATATGTTGTTTTCAAAAATTCATTTTCTCTTGCATTGGATGATGAAGGACACTTGAAGGCCTTCCTTCCAACAGCTCTTGTCCTGTGGACTACAAGACTTTATCTAGGCCCAAGAGTAGAGAATTTTCTGGGGACCTTGAGGCTTGTTTACATCAATGGAAGTTACTCTTGTTGATGATAGATGTAGTAAAACACCATTGTCCTTTATCTATCATATTTTCACTAGGTGACTCGACTTCAACATATTTATTTGTACCTAGTAAAATGTACCATGGCACCTTGGAACTCATTCACATCAAAAGTGAGATACCTCACGTTGGTTAGCATCATTCATTATGGGTTGTTATCTAATGATTTCTTCCTATGTTCGACTTCAAACAAATCTATACACATAGCAGGAATTGTGCCACGACGAAGGATATGTAGAATACCATCAGATTGTTATTCATGTGTTATTCCATGTTCCAGCTGATTTTAGTTTGTTTGATCAAATAAAGGCTCATCGAGCTATGATGGATACAGTTGGTTTGTCCAACATTTTTTTTTGCATTTCATATAGCCTTCTTGTTAAAAACTTTGGACTCAATTGAAGACCTTATCATCAATTTCCGCTCTTTTTTTTATTTTATTTCAGGGCATGACCGAGCCACTCGTGATGTGTCTTGTATTCTTTATCATCCTCAATTGTCACATACTGTATAATCTAAATCAAAGTTTTTGGATGAAGACCCTGCATCCAATGACGACCCTACATCTCATGATGACTACGTCCCTCTATCCAAGTCTTTGGAAAACATACCGAAAATTAAGGAGCAACATATGCAAGACCCACCTTTACGCAATACATTACTAGAGGAATTTCATGGTTCCATTGGGCCTTCGACCACTCTAGGAAAAAAATGATGAGGCCCGACGATCACTTGTCGATTCTCAACCAATTAACATTCCGTAGAAAGTAAGTGCAGATGGGGATGAAATCAGAGAATTTGATGTTTCTCAGTTTAAGGAAAAAATACAAGGGTTACAAATGCAAGTTTCAGAACTTTCTAATCTCCATCAACATGTTCAGATAGAGAATGGGTTATTGCAACAACGGCATAAGAAGCCGATGAAGAAAAATGGTGAGTTGATTCCGAAAACTGATCAACTTACATAGGAACTTGATAAAGCTTTGCAGAAAGTGAAAATGTATAAGGATAAAGTTAAGGATATAAGAGCCATTGTTTTGTCACATGTGGTTACATGAGGAAATACAACCTCTCTCGTCTGGGGGATATGTTGATACCCAGAATTGTCTCATTTTTTCTACTTATTCCTATAAAATTGGTCCTCTTTACCCTTTTACCATCCTCCTTCTCTATCCTATAGTTTGCCTATTTCACTTATTTTGAAGGTAAAACGAATTCAGAGGTAAGAGAGTTATTTTACTATAGTTTTAATGTTTTTAATTGATTGAATAAAGATTTTAATTTATTGCCAATAAGACTTGTTATAATATATTATTCTTGATATTAACTAGTTTGGTGAATGAAGCAACAATTACAAGAAACTATTTGAGGGACCCTTTTCTCCTTACGTTGTGGTCAATGGGTCGATCTAGGAGGGATTTTGTTCAAAGATTGAAAATCTTCTGATGTCTCCTGATCTTCAGATCGTTGCTATTACTACAAAAAATGAGCACAAGGCTCATCACTCATGTAAACCGTGTCGTGAGGATGATCCTGTACGTTGTAATATTTGATATGGTATTCCTATTTATAGGTTTAGAGCACGATCTCGTATATTGTATAAGATCGACAACCTTGAAAAGATGGGGTTTTTATTTTTATTTTTTTTATTTTTTTTATCTGCCTGTATAAAGCCTCAATGACAGGAAGAGAATGGGGAGGAAGATAACACTGCAGAACAATTTTTATTTAAGATCTTGTTTGAATTATTATTTCAATACAGTATTGGGAAATCTTATTCAATAATTTCAATCCTGTCAATGTATTGATGCATATATGATCTTGTGTTTTAATATGCAATAAGTACTAGGTTCGTATTTAGATTGGTAGGGCCCTCCAATTGGGATTCACATGCCTTTCTATTTATACTCTAGATATCTTTCTTGGTTGTGCATATACTTTTGTTTTTAAGTTCATTGTAAATGCCAAATCGGCCCTCCAATTGGGATTCACATGCCTTTCTATTTATACTCTAGATATTTTTCTTGGTTGTGCATATACTTTTGTTTTTAAGTTCACTGTAACTGCCAAATCTTTTAAAAATTATGAGTTAAGTGAATGCGGATTCAGGCCTGAGTGAATCTTACTTCTTGATTTATCGATTTCTGTTTGAATAGGTTTTTTTTTGTTAATTTCATTTTGGTAAATATATTTCTTATATAATTGGTCTTTTCATTTTAATTCTCATTTTCCTTCCTTGAAGCATAGTGCAACGATTCAGTTTCATTTTTCATGAAATTACAGGAATTTGTCTGAGATTTGTAAGTGATTTAGTGATTGATGTAGCATAGAAATTGATTTCAAATAGTACACAGTGTTTTCTTGTATGTTTTGTTGTTTGATCATTGGAATTAAATTTATAAGCAGGTCTGGACATAAATGAGAAATGTACAATTATAAACCAATCGGGACATAAAAGTCATGTTTGTAGATTTTTTTGTGAAAATTGAATGACAACATCTTTGGTACATAAAGGACTGAGCTAAACTCTAGACCATTTGAACCATTTTTTCAGCGAAATTTATGACCAAAATCCAACACGAATTGTTGAAATTATAGTTTCAGTTTGTTGAAATTGCATAATGGGGGTGCTCTAGGAGTTATCAAGGGTGTTGAATCCATTTTTCTAACCAAAATTTCAATTTCAGCAACGAAAATGGCAATTTTAGCAAAAATCCTCTCCTCGAATTCCAACAAAATTTGCTGGAAAAAGTGCAAATGGTCTAGACTTTAGGTCACTCCATACATAAATGTTATGTTTGAATATTTATTTTGGTGAAAAGGGTTCTTCACCTACATTATTGGATTAAGCAATTTGTCCCATTTGTGAATCTAGATTTTTCTGCTAGTATTATCAATATGGTTCTAATTCAACCTTTTCCCTAATGATTAGCTAGAAAACAAGTTGGTGACCTAATATGGGTGAGCCATCACCTTGGTAAGTTTCTCCATAATTTTAAACACCCATCATCAACATACATGTGTAAAACTAATGTAATGTAAACTAATGTTGAGGATCAACTTTAGATATGTAAAAATTGGTTCTTCCTAGCTTAACTTAATGTTAAGGACCAGCTTTTTCCTAGCCTAACTTAAGTGTAATATGACATGTCAAGTTGGAGATTAACTAAACCAAGCATTACATAAAGTGAGCGCCTTGTGTTTTATGTATCATGATCCTGTTTCCAAAAAGTTGGATTGCATTTAAAAGGTCCCTAAAATTCTTGCACACATCCCTAACCATTATCAACCATTATTGCCAACAAAAGTCAATTATGGGCAACCAAAGTCAACCATAGTCAAAGATGGTCAACCATAGTAAATTATTCAACCAAAGTGAGTCATAATTAAATAAAGTAAACCATAGTCAACCATTTTCAACTAAGGTTAATCATAGTCAACCATATTCCACCATCGTCAACCATGGTCAACCAATAGACAAATATCACCAAACTAGTTCAACCATAGTCAACCATGGTCATCCAGATTGAACCATGGTTAAATTATAATTTTTTTTTTATATAATTTTATTTCATTATTATTATATAAATACTATAAATAATTATTATTGTAATTTCTGTATTTATATTTATATTTTATTAAAAATAGATTTATTGCTTCAAAGTTGAGCTTCATATAGCATAACCATATCAATAATAATATGGTTAAAATATGTAGATCCAGTACATTATTATTAGTTCCTTTCCTCCAACCGTCATAAGCAAACTAACTGTAAGTATCTATGTAGTACAACTAATTATCATTATCATTATATATCAATATAACAAACCAAGTATCTAAGTATCTATGTAGTACAACTAATTATCATTATCATTATATATCAATATAACAAACCAAGGGTAAAAAAAATCAATAATACCCGATTGTGAATTATTAGTTGTGTCTACATAGTTTAAGAATCCATATACAACAAGTACTTTTCATTGACATTCCATATACATAAGACAATAAGAGAATAGCTTCAATAGACAAGATAATAAAAATTCAAAAATAAGGTAGATATAGGGTGATTATAAAAGGGTCAAAATTTGATCAACATTCAAATTCAGAAATCCCACTCTATATTAAGTAGAACATGGAGAGAGGGGCAAGAAAATTGCTTATTTAATAAAAACTGTCATTATATTAAATGAATCTGGAATGAATCTTATTTAATAAAAATTGTCATTATATTAAATGAAAACATACTCACTAATGTAAACTAATGTTGATGACCAACTTTAGATATGTAAAAATTAAATAAAGATTTCCATTATATTAAATGAATCAAATGAATCTTATTTAATAAAAATCGCCATTTATATTAAATGAAAACATACTCACTAATGTAAACTAATGTTGAGGATCAACTTTAGATATATGTAAATATTGGTCTATGATCATGGACAGCTGGTCAATATACATATATTTCATTAGATCAAGACTTTCTCCACAATGCTCTAGCTCAAACAATACTCCTATTTCTCCACCAATACACCAACACCAATAGTAAATGTTAAACAAATAGAGAGCACACAGAATACTCTCAGTTATCAACCTAACAAAATACAGTAAGACCAACTGTAAGATAATCAATAGTATCTGATTGCAAATTACTAGTTATCTCTACATAGTTTAAGAATCCATATACAACAAGTACTTTTCATTAATATTCCATACACAGAAAACAATAACTATCCATCAATAGACCAACACCAATACAATGTACAGTAAGACTAATTGTAAAAGAATCAATAGTAAATATTAAACAAATCCATAGCACAAACAACACTCTCATTTGTCCACCAATACACCAACACCAAAACACAATAAAGTAAGAACAAGTGTAAGAAAATCAATAATATCTAATTGTATATTACTAGTTGAGTCTACATAGTTTAAGAATCCATATACAACAAGTACTTTCATTTATATTCCAAATACCCAGAAGACAATAACATAATAGCCTCAAAGATGATAAGAATTCATAAATAAGGTAGATACACAATGATTACAAAAGCCTCAAATTTTGATCAACATTCATTGATATTCCAAATACCCACAAGACAATAACAGAATTGCTGCTATAGACAAGATAATAAGAATTTAAATAAGGTAGATACACAATGATTACAAAAGCCTCAAATTTTGATCAACATTCATTGATATTCCAAATACCCACAAGACAATAACAGAATTGCTGCTATAGACAAGATAATAAGAATTCTCAAATACTGTAGATACACAATGATTATAAAAGCTTCAAAATTCAAATTCAGAAATCCCACTCTATTTTAAGTATACACTCTATATTAAGTATAGCATGGAGAGAGAGGCAAGAAAATTACTTAAAATGGATCTCTCTCCTCTCAAAACATAGCAAAACATAGCAAGATAATAAGGAATAGCTGCAATAGACAAGATAATAAGAATTCACAAATAAAATACATACACAATGATTATAAAAGCGTCAAAATTTAATCACATTCAAATTCAAAAATCTCACTCTATATTAAGTACAGCATGAAGAGAGAGGCAAGAAAATTTCTTAAAATGGATCTCTCTCCTCTATAATATAGTCAGTAAAACCCAATTTGAAATACCAAATACTAGTCCATCGACCAGAACAGTTGTCCACAATTTTGAACAGTTGTTAGTAAGAGTAATGAACGATAAAGA
>LPNX010124728.1:99172-139657 GCA_001517045.1 Pseudotsuga menziesii | reverse complement strand
GAAGAGTTTTACATCGAATAGTCATGAGGATTTGAAGTTGAAGATAGATGGAATCAAGTATGCAAGTTGAAGAAGGCCCTCTATGGCCTGAAGCAAGCTTCCAGAGCTTGGTATGGAAGAATCATTAGAGGAATTTTGGGGTCTAAAATGGGCCTCCTAAGGAAAATAATAAAATAATAGTCAAAATAATAAAATAATAGTTAAAATAATAAAATAATATTGATTAATTTTGGAGGAAAAAAGAAAAAAACTACTTTTTGTGTTTGTATTTTCAACATATCTCCCTGTGTTTTTACTCAAATTTCGATCAGGAGAGCTCGTTCGATGCGGAATTTGATTCTGTATCCAACGAGTATCCACACTTCATACTTTTGATGGACCCCTCTACCCCAAAAACAAGAAATACCTGAAAAAATGTGATGATGATGTCATCATCACATTTTTCAGGTATTTCTTGTTTTTGGGGTAGCAGGGTCCATCAAAAGTATGCAGTATGGGTACTCGTTGGATGCGGAATCAAATTATGCATCCAACGAGCTCTCCCGATCGAAATTTGAGTAAAAACTCAATGAGATATGTCGAAAATACGAACAAAAAAAGTAGTTTTTTTTAATGACAAATATGTCAATTCAACCATTATGGTTGACTTATTTTATTGAAATTCTATTGGTTCTTGAATTCCAACTCACAAAAACTTATTTTGGCATGTTTTCTTATAAGGCCCATTTTAGACCCCAAATTTCCTCTAATGAGATAGTTTCTTGATGAGCATGGGCTTTGCCAAGAGTAAAGTTGATCCTAACCTTTCCTACAAGGTTGTAGAAGATGTACCTATCATTCTATTACTATATGTGGATGACTTATTCTTGACAGGGAATGAGAAACATATCATCGAAAGAAAGAAGAAACTAGTAGAAGAATTTGAGATGAAAGACCTTGGGTTAATGCATTATTTCCTAGGTTTGGAAGTATGACAAAGTTCAGAAGGAATGTTTCTCAACCAGGGAAAGTATGTGGTAGAGATATTGAAGAGATTCAATATGTTGGAATGCAAAGTCATGGCCACACCCATGGACTCCAACCTGAAGCTGTTAGCTAATGACTCATTAGAGTTAGTGGATGTGACTCACTACAGACAGATCATTGGGTCATTGATGTACTTAACAAATACTAGACTAGACATTTGTTTTGTTGTGAACACCTTAAGTCAATATCTTGTTCAACCAAGACGGGTTCACCTAGTAGCTGCAAAACATGTGATGAGATATCTGAAAGGGAATATAGACTTTGGTCTATACTATGATGGTAGTCATGATTATAGATTGTATGGATACACAGATGCAGATTGGGCTAGAAGTATCTCAGACAGGAAAAGCACATCAGGTATATGCTTTTGTTTGAGGTCTACTATGAGTTCATGGTTTACCAGGAAACAGTCCAGTGTTTCTCTTAGCACGGTTGAAGCAGAATACATAGCAGATTGCTCTACTAAGTTGTGAAGCCATATGGCTTCAGAAGCTGATATCAGGTCTCTTTGACCTGAAGAAGGACACTACAATGATTCTATGTGATAACCGTAGTTGTGATGACAAAGAACCCTGTGTTCTAACATAACACATAGAAATACAGTATTTCTACATACAAGATAAGATGCAGATGATGATACTGTAGATGCAGATGATGGTGATTTAGTATTTCTATACTGAATATAGAGATGATGATGTTTCAGTATTCCCATACTAAAGATATAGATGATGATGATTTCAGTATTCCCATACTGAAGATATAGATGATATTTCAGTATTTACATACTGTAGATACAGATGATGGTGATTCCGTATTTCTATACTAAATATAGAGATGATGATGATTTCAGTATTTCTATACTGAAGATATAGATGATGATGCTTTCAGTATTCACATACTGGAGATACAGATGGTGATAGTTCAGTATTCACATACTGAAGATGTAGATGATGATGGTTTGGATGATGATGTACTTACGAAGCCTCTGCCTCGAGTAGAGTTTGAAAACTTTCGAGACAAGCTTGGTGTTGTTTGGAAAGATCTTCCTTGAAAGGGGGGGTAGTGATGTTGTATGGGATTGTATCATCCCTGGGCATTTTTCTTAAAGTGATCTGGAGACCTCGGTCCTCGAGAATGAAGAGGGATTGTATCATCCCGGGACATCTGTCCATAATAGATTCGGTGACCTTGGTCCTTGAGAATGTGACAAGATTGTATCATTCCTAGACACTTGCCCTAAAGTGATCCAGAGACCTCGATCTTCAAGAATGAAGAGGGATTGTATCATCTCGGGACATCTATCCATAATAGATCCAGTGACCTTGGTCCTCGAGAATGTGGTAGGATTGCATTATCCTTGGACATCTTCCTAAAGTGATAGGGACTGATTCTCCCGTAATCAATCTGGTGGCTTTGGTCCTCGAGAATGTGGTAGGATTGCATCATCCTTGGACATAGTCCTAAAGTGACAGGGATTGATTCTCCCGTAATCAATCCGGTGGCTTTGGTCCTCGAGAATGTCGTAGGATTGCATCATCCTTGGACATAGTCCTAAAGTGATAGGGACTGATTCTCCCATAATCAATCAAGTGGCTTCGGTCCTCGAGAATGTGGTAGGATTGCATCGTCCTTGGACTTAGTCCTAAAGTGATAGGGACTAATTCTCCCGTAATCAATCCAGTAACTTCAGTTGTTGAGAATGTGGTGGGATTGTATCATCCCTGGACTTTAAGTCCAAAAATGATCCGAAGACATTTTGTCTTTGAGTTGTGGATTGCAGGTTGTTGCTGATGATGATGATGTTGTACTGATCAAAAGATCAGAGTATGATGATGATGATGTACTAATTGAAAGATCAGAGTACGATGATGTACTGATCGAAATATCAGAGTATGATGATTACGTATTGATCGAAAGATCAGAGTATGATGATGATGACATACTGATCGAAAGATCAGAGTATGATGATGATGACTTACTGATATAAATATCAAAGTATGATGATGACGCACTATTATTATGATGCTTCTGATAGAAATATCAGAGTATGATGATGATGTTTCTATGTTGATGATGTTTCTGATCGAAAGATTAGAGTATGATGATGATGTTTCTAATCGAAAGGGAAAAGTGTTGATGATGATATTGTTGATCAAGAGGTCAAAGTACTGAAGATGTTGCTGCTGATCGAAAGGTCAAGGTGCTGAATATGTTGTTGCTGATCGAAAGGTCAAAGTGCTGAAGATGTTGCTGATCGAAAGGTCAAAATGTTGAAGATGTTGTTGTTGATCGAAAAGTTAGAGTGCTGAAGATGTTGCTGATCGAAAGGTCAAAATGATGAAGATGTTGTTGCTGATCGAACAGTGAAAGTGCTGAATATGTTGCTGATTGAAAGGTCCAAGTGCTAAAGATGTCATTGCTAATTGAAAGATCAAAATGCTGAAGATGTTTCTGATCAAAGACTGAAGATCTTGCTGATGATGAAGACTACATGATGTTGAAAAGCTTCCAATGATTTATAGATGTGTTACCCTGCTGATGTTGATGATGTCCCCTATCTCTACTCTTGTTGTTGTTGATGTTGTTGTAGAATACCCTTCTCGTTAAGGGGGAGTGTTGAAATATTGTAACTTCAAAGAATATTCTATATGTATCTTTTTTTGGTCCTTGATGGTCCTACCGGGAGAACCAGTTGTATTACATTGTTCCATGATGCTCCTAATCGAAAGAACTAATAAGAGTCATGAGGTAGTCCCCTCTAATTGTAAAGGTGGGTCATCAGCACCCCAGTTTGGTTACTTGAGCCTACATGTGTAACTCGATCCTACATGATTTAACTCAGGCCTACATGTCAAATGAGTTAACTTAAGTGAACATATGAATATAAATAGAGGTGTAGTGCTCCTCATTTGACACACACACACACTCACTTGTGTAGTGCATTAGTGGAGAAGAGAATTAGGTGGAGAAGGAGGAGGATCAGGCTTTGATCTCCTTGCAAGTTTTATCTTTTATCTTTTATCTTTTTGGGGCATCTATATTGAGGAAGCTTTAGCTGGGTTTTTCCCTTTAGGGTTTTCCCAGGATAAATCTTTGTGTTCCTTTTTTATGGTTGTGCTTGTTTATCTTTCAGTGATCCTGTTGATATGCTTTTATCGTGAAAATGAAATGAAATACTGATGTCTTAGCTAAGCATATGAAAATCTAACATGGCACCTCTTGACCACATCTACACAATCCTTAAATATTGACGGCTAGAAATAACCCGCTTGTAAGATTTTTTGGGCTATAGAAAGCCCAGATAAATGACCACCACACGCCCCTCCATGGCAATTGTTCATCACTACCTCAGCCTCTTCATGAGTTAAACAACATTGTAAAATGGAATCTACCCCACAGTGGTACAAAGTGTTATGCACTATGAGGTAATTCTTAGACATGTGACGTAATCGTCGTCATTCATCCTGTGAGAGGTGAGTAGGGACCTTCAATTTTTGTAAAAATATAATAATATCCCCATACCATGGGTCTAAGGTTGAGATTAAGAATATGTGCTCATCGATAAACATATCTTCACAAACCAACTCCTTGGCCTTGCTTGGGAAATCTAACATAAGCTCTGCAAAGATTAATGATTTCTTTGACTTTGCTAAAACAAACTCAAGATCGAATTCTTGCAAGATGACAATCCATTTATTATATTTTCCCCCAATCATCCTTCGAGTGAGGATGAATTGAAACGGATTCACATGGGCTACAACCAAGGTCTAGCGAAGGAGAATATAATGTCTCAACCGTTGAACCGCATGTATGGTAGCTAAGGAAAGCTTCTCGGCATGGGAATAATGGATCTTTGTGTCAATAATATTTTGGTCTAGATAGTATATGACATGCTCTTGGAGCTTCTCATCTTCTTGAACCAAATCCATACCAATTGTTTCCATGGATGCGGCCACATAAAGTAGAAAATCATGGCTGTAGTATGGGGGACTAATCACCGGGGCCGATGCTAGTGCTCGCTTGAGTGCATCAAAGGACTCCTGGGCTTGCTCATCCCAACAAAAGGTGGTGTCCTTCTTCAAAATATGCATGAAGCCTCTAGTCAAATTGGAAAAATTGACAACAAATCTCCGTAAGAATTTTTCCATGCCTTACAAACATTGAAGATGAAAAATATTTTTCGAGGGAGGCAACTGAAGTATTGCCTCAACCTTCAAAGGGTTTACTCTTATACCCTCTTTAGAAGTGATGAATCTTAATAAGCGACCAGACTTCACACAAAAGATGCACTTGTGAGGATTTAACCTGACCAAATAATGGTGGTACCTTTCGAATACCAATCTCAAATGATAGGAATGACGCATTCTCATATGAGAATGAGCAGCAAGGTCATCCAAAAACACTTCGATAATCAATTTGAGATCGTGGAAGATCAAGGTCATGGCCCGCTAAAAATTAGCTCCGGCGTTCTTCAGGCCAAAAGGCATTTTTCGATATGCAAAAGTTCCCCAAGGACAAATAAATGCACTCTTATGTTGGTCCTCAGGTTTAATTTGTATCTGATTGTATTTGGAAAAGCCATCCATAAAGGAAAAAACCTCGCTATCTACACACTCATCCAAAATCTGATCGATAAATGGTGTGCGGATATTGTCCTTAGGACGGACATGATTCAAATCATGGAAATTAGTACATATGCAGATCACTCCCTGCTTCTTATCAATCGGAATGGGGTTTGAAACCCACTCCATCAAGGGAATGGGATAAATAAAACCGGATTTCAACAGTTTCTCTATCTTTGCCTTAATCGCGGGTGCTTTCCTAGGATTCACCGCACTCAAGTGTTGTCGAACAGGTTTAGAATTGGGATAAGTATTAATCTCATGTTCAACAATGTGAGGGTCAATACCTACCATTTCATCATAAGACTAAGAAAAAATATCACAAAATTCTTTAAGCAAATCGGTGTATTCTTGAATCTTAGCATGGGAACATTCTGCCCCAATATAGACATTCTCCATCCTACCAGGATCACGAGAGATATTGATAGGAATTGTTGGAGATATATTTGTCATGTTTCCATCATCCATCAGACCAGTAGAGCTTAATGGAACCATGGGACTACCAACTCTCTCACTAAGAGCCTCCCTAAAGTCCTCATGCTTGAAATGGTCAAGCTCGAGAAGAAAGTAAGATCTATGATGCAACTCTCCCCATGGTGGCTCAACTCTCGACATGGCCTCAATAATCACTTCATCTAAAGGAACAACACTATCAAGGCAGTCATGTGCATGAGAAGATTGAACTGCCCATATAGGCATCACATACGGGTCCTCCTCCTCCATCTGCGAAGAGGAAGAACTAGGCTCTACAACACAGTCAAGGTTGGCTTGATAAGCTACCATAGTTGCAGGAAGCGGCACATCCATCACGATGGGCTCACTCGAAGTATTTGATGTGGGAAGAATCCAAGGATCTTCCATATGACTCGTGCGAAAAGACACCGATCTCATAAATGTTGAAGCCTCACCAGAACTAGACCCTATCATAAGGATAGGTGCAGTACAACTAAAACTTCCCATCAGGGATGGATACATTCCCACACCCACACTCCCAGTTGCCAGCTGAGAGTGCTCTACAATCAGGATCGAAGCTCCCAAAGATGCAGTAACCGTTGGATTCTTGAATGATGTTTGATCAATCATAACTATCTTCCCATTAAATGGAAAGCGTACAACGCGAAATACGGAAGAAGCTATGGCTTGCATACTGTACATCCAATTCCTACCTAGTAAGAGATTGTAGTCAAGGGGCACATCAACTACCTCGACCTCTATCGCAACGATCTTCCCTCCCAAATGAACATTAAGGGAAGTAAGGATCCTGTGCCACCTAAATGATCTCCCATTGAACAAAGCTAACATGGTCGTAAATTTAGACAACTTAGGGGAACCCAAACTGTTTCAACATGATAAAGACATCACAGAAGTAGCAGCTCCTTCATCAATCATAGTTTTCTTGATGGTCATGTTGAGACATTATACATGAATCAAAAGAGACACATAGTAAGGCGAGTGAGGCTTAAGTCCTGCAGTTTCAAATTTAATCATGGAGGAAGAATTATCATCATTCACACCAAGGGTAGAAAGCAAATCCTTGCTTTCCGAAGGACAACTCTGAAGTACTTCTAGTGCAGACATCGCACAAGGAGTGTGGCCCAAATCCTTCACAAAAGAATAGTTCTAGGTAGCTTGGGCATTAGGATTGTGCCCCGAAATCTTAAGGAATCCCTTAGGAATGCGAGGTACAACTTCAAGTTTATCCACAGGTTTTTCAATACACAAAGGAGTCCCTAGTGGATCAGGTTCCTTTCCTAGGCTCGATTGTGATGAACCATAGTCCTTCGCATGGGTCACAACTTTTGCAGCATGTACCATGTTAATGCAACCATGACCATTACCCTCTGGCGGATCTTGATCACCACCAGACTGATCATGCGTCCTCGAGTTCATATTTTGATTGTGAGGTAAAGGGTTAGTCAGCACAGCTAGGCCCTGTGCTAAGAATCTTGAGGCTTCATCAATACGAGGGGACAAGTAAGTGAGGTGATCTTCCTTACACAACTTGAAAGGAAATTTAACCTTACGTTTATCTTGCTCGTCCCCCCTATAATTATGGGCATTCTTGTCATTATTATTAGCATTTTCATTCCTATTCCCACCCTTACGATTGTTCTTACCCTTTTTTTAATTCTTTTCGGGCTGCTAGTTACCCTTCTAGTCCGACGATTGCACCGAAAGCACACTCGTCGTTGGGGTGGGTTGAGACGAATCCGTGGCTTGTCCTAAAGCATATTGGTTGATTGACAATTGACTAACTTATTTCGCAATCGAATCCGCATGTTTAGCACTCGCACAACCAACAATGCCATCGGCATGTGGTCCAGGTTTAACTTTGGGGTCGAAACTAGAACGCGAAGCATTGGGAATGATCTCATATAACAAACTGGATTAAGCATAAATCAAATCCAGTTCTTGTGCCCTAAAAATGTCTTGTTCCTCATTTTGCACTTCGGATGTAGAAACATCCTTCACTATATAAGGCAATAATGACTTAAGGAACTAGTTGAGGACGAATTCCAGTAGTATAAAGGATTTAATCAACCTCTTCCATCTACGCCACTCTTGGATATGATCCGAGATATGTGTGGCTTTATCCTGTCAAAATTTTGACAAGAGTTATGTACCAACATCATAACACACTGGTAGTTGGAAGTGGTTACGAAAATTCATCACTAGGTCATCGAACAAAGCGAATGCCCCCCTAGGTAGCTATATATACCATTTCGCGGCAGACCCTGTAAGGGCACATTGAAACAGCCTTAAACGGATTGAATGTTGGTGTAAGGAATTTGAAGAGCACCATAGGTGAAATGTAGTAACATGTTTTCTTGGATCCTCTATCGGTTTGCCCTCGAATTTGGGTATGTCTGAGTGAAGATTAGTAGGGATAGCCGGCCAAGCCGGGTCATGAGCTACAGGATTGTTCATCAATCTTGATTAGTCAGGAAGATTTATTGTTGTGAGGAAAGGGAGTCTAGCATGAGTAGGTCGATGGACCACTCCTTGATATTTCTGATTCACATAGGTCTGGTTACCATAACCACCATGGCCTTGGCGATAGTGCCCTCCTCCCATTTGACCCGTATAGGGTGGCATGGAAGCACCATAGTGTGGTGTACCTTGACTAATCAGAGCTACAAAGCCGTAATTTGGAGAGTAAGTGGGTTGTTGATACCCACACCCATAAGGTGAAGAACCCTATCCATATTGCATCCTATAATAAGGTCCATAAGTCATCGCATTAGATGTTCGATGAGACACTCCGTAAGTAGGGATGTACGCTCTGGAAGTAGGAATATACATTTCAGAAGTAGGAATATACGCTCCAGAAGTAGTAATATGACCTCTTGAAGTATGAACATGACCTCCCGAAACAACGGGCGGTACTTGAACGTGAGACACAACTGGTCAAGTAACCGCAGTATGGACATGACTTGTAGCAACATTTCAGCTCGGAGGACCACGTGAATGAGGTGGAGGGTGAACATTCAAAGAATTAGGGATAGAGGACGAAGGGACCTATGTAATTATGTACATGTTATTCCCTATAGTCACTTGTCTCAGATCTGGTATCCTAATAGGATCACTAACCCTAGACCTAGGCGGAATATGTGATGTAGCTTCCACCGCCGGGATGGAAGGTGCAATGTGACTTGTTCTCCCAAACCTCTCCGCATGGTAAGGAATGAGAGTGCCCCTAGCATAGTGTTAGGCTCAAACTCAGATTTGACATGAAATTCCAAATCATGTGTGGGAAAACCAGACATACCATAACTACCATAACTAGTGCTTGTGGGTTCAAAATGAGTCTCATCATCTTCCAGCATTCCATACCAGCGATGCATGAATAGGGGATCAACACTAGAGTAAGTAGGTATATCATGAAAAGTACCTATCTCAAAAATTACAGGACCTAACTCGGTCAAATCGGGTGAAGGTTCGTAGTTAGGAGTAAACTCCCCATCTTCCACTTGAATGGGAAAAGGTGGTTTAGGAATACCTTCAACATGGTCTCCCATTGTGTGTAAATCAATGTGCAAAGTAGTCTACCTAGACTGTCTATTTCTCTCTCCCAAAGGAGGAGGAGATGTACAAGGCAGAATTCCTACTAAACGATGAGAATGGCAAGGAGCCACAACCGAATCCATAATGACTCAAAAAATATAAAAGACTCTCTATCTATGTAAACCCTAGGCAAGATAACATGCACAGAGCAATCACCAATAAAATCTAAATCCAAACACAAGCAATCAAGGGTAGGATAAGTGAGCTATCGAATGAAGCAGGTATGTCTCACCTAGGAGAGGCTTGAGACTCCCATACACAATAAGCGGAGGTATGTAACCAATTATTGTGTCCCTCAACTTCAACACGTAAAGTGACTGTGCTGCCTGACACCAACCTGGCTGGGACACTCTCAGAATAACCCCTGCAGATTACCCCCTCGATATCCTAGGTAAGGCCACTAAGGTCACCTCAATATAATCAATGCTCAGGAAAATAGTCACAAACGGTATTGACCATATGGGAAAGGTAACAAAGCCCAAAACTCTTGAAAGAGCCCCCAGATACAAATACAATCCTAGAAATATCTCCAGTGCTACTCAGTTATGACTAGGGGTCATCCCAATCAATAACCGCTCACACCGCCTCGTGCTTAACTCCCTTTTGAGAGGAGGATCCTAAAAAACATGTGTTATACCAAGGAATTTCACACACTCACCTGGATAGACACATACATGTTGTTTTTGAGTGGTCATGGAGAATTTACTCACAATAAACTATTACAAGACCCTAAAACCTAATCTTGTTGGTGAACTTTATCAAATAAAATAGTGTAGTTCATTTTAATTAAGCGTTGATTTTAATTGGCTTTATTACTCAAAAGAGGTATATGGCCATGCAACTAATGGCATTATGACACAACATGAATTAAAATGCACACCTAACAATCAATGTAAATGCATTGTGTCTATGAAAAATAGGGTATGCTACTACGTGAAATGCACAATTTTCTTCAAATGATAAATGTAAGCTTTCCTATATGAAATCCTGACTAATACTCCAAAGAAAATATAGTGCAAGTACTATGCAAAATGCAAGACACAATGCATAATGATAAGCAAATATGTTTGGATTTTTTGAAATAAAAATGAGATATTAAAGCAAAAGAATCGTTCTACAACCCCCAGACTCTGCAAGCACACTCAAGCAGCACTCAAGCAAAGTACTTAAGGTAAAATAAATCTAATGCACTAATCCCAAAACAAAAAATTGAAAATGCAATGAAAAGAACATTCTTCAAAAAAGAAATCTTACCCTAACAAAAAAATGTCTCTGGTCAGAAATAGAGGTGTATACAGACTCTAGCAGTATTAAAGGAGACTTAGCAATCATCAAAATTCACCTAGCAACAATCCATCTTCCTCTAGAAGGAAAAATTGAAGGCATACACGACTGTTCGCAGTAAACCCGCATGTGTACGCAAAAATAGTAGTGAAACCCGCGTATATACGTGATTATGAGTTAAAAACTCACGTACATAAAGAAAGGTGCATAAAAATAAAGGAAAATAGACAAGGTGAGATGAAATTCACACCAATAAGACACTACCAACCAAACATGCCCCCAGAACCGACACAGAAATAAGAGAAAAAAGAGCAATTCAAAGTCATTAAATGCCGATAGAAAACCCCCAAAGGACAACTACTAGAAACTCCCTAGCGGAGTCGCCAATTCTGTTACAGAGAGAAATTCCTATGGCTTGGGGTACCACAACAGACAGCTTGACTCCAGAAATCAATCCTTTCCAATATGCAATAGAAATCAAATATCTAACACTAAAGGATCAGAACTCGTACCTTATTCCGGATGGTTGAAGTAGATCCCCGTTAAGCTTTCCAACTTCATCTTGAATTGATGAATCACTTCCTCAACAACAAGTAAACAAGACAAGCATACTATATCTATTGGTGTTAGATCTATTCTACCATATATAATCAACAATGTATAAGCATTTGAAATCATTCATGGATAAAATATTCATTCAAACATACATTATTGGACAGGAAATAATATTTCTATTAATACAAAATTAGAGATTACAATGGATACAACCTCTGTCGGCACGTCTACAAATCGGAGAAACTGAATCCCCCACTTGGGCCTCCACCACCTCAATCCTCCATCTCTCGATAGAAAGCTCATAAGCAAAAGGAAAGCTTGGGAAGAACAAAAAAGTGCTCCAAGCGACAAAGGGATGCAGACTCAAGCACAAGTTCCTGCAACAATGCACTATAGTTTCTTTGCTCTCAATTCTCTTATGCCTTCAATGTATCCAAAGAGTTCCTTATATAGCATTTCAAAGGGGTAATGAAAGGTCAAATTCGAGTGATCTCAAGGCATATGGAAGGCCACGAGTCAAGTGATTCAGATCCATCTCAAGGAAAACTCCAAAAGGATTTGGATTTTGTGCACATCCTGATGTACACAATTTTAGGGGTCAAACCCGCATATATATACGATTAGGGGTTTAAAAGTCACGTATAGCAATTTTCACATGTTTATAGGGATGGTCTAGGAAACATGAAACGACAAAAAATGGTTCAAGGGGTCTAATGAGTCTGCAGCAGGACAGGGGAAGGCCATACAAGTGTGACTCACCTGGAGTGGTAAAATCACCTATAACAGTGTTGTGGAAGCACTTGAATTATTTATACATTTTTAGGTTTTTATAGGCCTTTCTGCCCCATGGTTTTTCACCTACCTTCTCTGTGTTTTCTTGGAAAGAATAAGGAGTTTCTAACCCTGAATGAACTCATGGATTTAAGCCTATTGAGTTAATTAGACAAGCATAGGATTAGGTATTTTTGGGTGGTGTACAGTGTCCATTTTCCTAAGAATTCAGCCACCAATCTCTCCTTCCCAATTTTACCCTCCCTTGGGAATTTAAGGTACTATACAGGTCTTCACTAAACAAGAAAGGATGCATAGGAGTGCATAATCTAGTTCTTAAATCACAAGTCACAATACGTGACCCAGGACTTAAAAAGACAATAGTAACTACCAGAAACCACATATATGCTTATAAAACCGATATATCAGGGACTCCTTAGTGTGCAAGATTAAAACACCTTTAACCTAGTAGAGCACATTGGCTTCTCTACTAGGGGAACCTTAGGCTGGTTTTAATAAGGAAGCATACAACATCCTAGTAACTCTTTATAGAAACAATATTACACCACTTGAGAAACCAATATCACAAAATTCAAGTCACAGTCTTTCAAAACAGAGTATGAGTATACACCAGTTCATAAGAAACATTTTTATGAATAAACTAAAACTAGTATTTATCATTTCAGAAGCATTGAAACACATGTATGCAAAATATACCTTGAAATCAATAGGTTTTCAAAAACATAAACCTAGTAATGAAACTTGTTGTACAATGAGCCATAATGAAAAGGGAACAACCATGTTCCACCCAACCATAGATTATGAACATATATGTTCTTTCCTTAATCACCCTTGAGCTAAACTATGCGTTCGAAGAGGAGAGATAGCTAACCTCAGTTCATTCTTCCAGGAATAAATCACTTGCCTAACACAAAGTTCTCACACAACAAGTATTTCTCTCAACTCTTGCCTAACACAGAGTGCTCACACAATAAGAGTTCATTCTTTCTGGGCATACTCAGCAGCATCCTAGCTCCTCACATATGCTCTCTTATAGTTTGGTTTCCTAGGTATTACTTTGTAGATACGGTCCATTCCCCAAGGAATCCTCTTCAACCACTATGTTCCCTGATCTTCTAGGGTCTGTCTGATCTTGCTTCATAGCTACATTACACTCTCCATTGAATCCTTGTTAACCACTACATCTTGATTTCTCTAGGGCGTGTCTGACGACATCGAGGAGTTCTTATTCCTAGTGTACTTCCTTGCGGTTTACTGCTCTACATCTCCTCCTCTTCCACAGATAGTCTCCTCTTTTAAAATGATTATCCCTTTCATTCTAAATTTCATTAAAGGAAAAATGCATCAGTTACAAGGGTCCTCCACAAACTGCTTGGATGGATTCCTTGATCAGCCAAACTCATAAAAAATACAATAAAAATAATATTATAGATAATTTTTATAAATCAGGGGATATTACATTTACCATAACCTTATCTTAGATTGTCAAATTAATAAGATTTGACAACATAGATTTATGAAAAATTATGTCCCAATTCTTCCAGGTGTGTAGTATTTGAAAGCCTCTAGTTGATCCTTAAATGGCCTTGTATTCTCACACATTTCTTGTTACAAGATAGGGTATTCATAATAGGTCACTCACATTTCCATTTCTCAACCTGTAATATCCTGAATTTTGGACCTACCAGTTATAGGCATGAGCCTAATGATCAGGAAGATTATATTGATATTTTATTTCTATATTGGGTCAAAGACCCCACTGCATATGAACATGATGATTTGTTTTTATATATTAGGCGTAAGCCAATTATTGATGATATATATATATATATATATATGATTGTTTATGTTGGGCGTGGACCTTGAAGCACATGATTGACGAGATGTTTTGTGTTGAGCGAGGAGCTCTGGAACACTTGAGTGATTGATGAATTGTGATGCACAAGAAGCTCTGGAACACATGAGTACTTACCTTTGTGTTGAGTGAGAAGCTCTAGAACACATGAAAAGATAACTGGATGTGTTGGGCATAAGCTCTGGAGCATCGGATCCTTGGCCATTGTATCCTTAGGTGTATCCTACAAGTGCATCTTAGAATTTAGTGTTGAGTGAAAGCTCTGGAATTGCACTATGTTTGTAAATCCCTCCTCTAGGCATTGAATATGGATTTTGGTAAGCGCTAGGAGTTACTAAAAAGAATTTAATAACTTCTGAGCGAAAACAGCTCGAGAAAAATATTGATCATCATCATATTTATTTATAAGTGATTAAATGAAATTTCAATTTTTTGTATTCTCATCAAAGTACTGAAGAGCTACCACATTATACGAGGGAAATCTAGCATGCAAGGATGTTTAGAGTTTCCTAGCCTGGTAGACCTAAACCATCTACCTAGACCTTCATAGAGAAGTGTCGTTAAGTCTAGGGATCATGATACATGATGCCTGAAGACAAATGTTAACAAGTATTTTAATACTATGTACTTTATACATAGTATGTATAAATAATTAATTATAATTAATTATATAATTGAATAAAGAAAGAAGAGAAGCTCCACCAATTACTATTTATTATTTAAGGATTTATAAATAGTGAAATATCTATGAAAGATTTACTAGGAACTAGTTAAAAGTTCCTAGGTTAAGAATTGAAAATTAATGCAGTAAATTAAAAAGGGTTTGATCAAGAAATCAAGGGTTTTTTTATTTAACTTCCCCTTTTGACTAAAAAGTCTCTCTATAAAGACTAAAGCCAAGAAAAGGATTGGGGTTCTGATTTTTATCTAGGATAATTATTATTCTACCTATTTTTCTCTCAAGTGTTTTCTTGGAGAACTACTCTTGCGAGGGAAGAAGGATTGATTCATAACTAATTACGAGATAGGAAACCCTACCTTAGGAGCTCTATGCTACTTGCATGTTGGATTTCAGATCGGGGGGATCCATATTTAAACCAAGAATGATTTTGAGACATGGTTGGGTGGAACATGGTAGTTCCCAAGTGATTTGGTCATCAAACAGAGGTCATATTTGCATTGAATTATTAATGCTGATTATCTAAGTGTGCAGGTGTAGCCATTAACAAAGATTCAAATTCAGGTGTGAAACCATGGAAAGCCTATTTTATTTTATTTCCTAAAGATTCATTACTGTTTATGTTAAGTAATGGCTGCAATGTAATTTCCAACTCTAAGGGTAAAGTTTTATGGTTAACAATCTGCTAGGGTTTTTAATTACAGTTTACTAATCTTATGTTGGAGAAGTTTTATTATATATTGTTTATGTTCAGGATCATATCCTTCATAAATATTATTGTATTAACTAGGTATTGATCTTAGTATTATGTTTATACTATGTTCTCTGTATTTAATACTCTGCTAACATATTCTATTTGTCAATAGAGGCTTGCCCTAGAATTTTAAATAAACTAGTTCTGTAATAATTAATTAAAATATTATTTATGCTAACTATACAAGTTTATATTTTAAAACTAGATCTACTAAGAACAGAGTTCATATAATAAACAAGCTAAACGAATTATTAAATACCTTCCAAGATCTGCTTCATATAATCTTTTAAAACCAAAATACTTGACATAACTAGATCAAGCATTAAATTTAATCAGAGGGATATCATGACTATCCACATGGTCCTTATCAAGAATATGCCATAAAACCCACAATATTAACATCTATAATAAAATACCATAAATCACTTGCATTATATCTTTAAAGGTCCCATATAATATCCATCATAAACACCCACCTAAATATTTACCAAGTAACATTTCATATAACTATGTATTAATAAACAGAGGTCATATTAATAAACAAAGGTCATGGCATCAACCCTCATAGGTTACAAATTCAATTCATAAACAAAATTAAACTCCATAATAAGAACCTTAACATAAATCATTACCATAATAAAAACACATAACAAAAATCCATAGAGTAAATACCTAATATCATTTCTATTATCACTTATAAAATATTTCACAGTTTGAAATCGCCCAGTCCCAAATCGATGAAGGTCGTAAGATCTTAGCTAGAGCACATCCTTGGCCAAATAACATTTTAATACACAGTCCAATTTCACATAAGAACCAAATACTATAATCAATTAATATACAAGATATAGCTGTTGATGTATATGTAACTTTGGAATGTATTTCACTTGTATTTCTTATCTATTGTAAACCGATGTTTATTCCGGGATGTACTTGAGTCATGTTATTCCCCGATGTTCCTATTAGGAAGTTCTATAATGTAAAAAATTCATGTCAAGTCATTGTGGGTAACCCTCCTATTGTCTAAGGGTTAAAGTCCCCACAGTTTCGGGGCACTAGGGTTATTAGACTCTCCTGGTGAGGTCGGCCCTAGTAGGATTTAGTCAACTTGAGAATTTGTATAAATAGAGAGCTGGCCTTTCTATTTATCACGTGTATCATACACACTCAACTGTAGTGCATAGTTGAGGAAGGAGAAGACACTGGGTCTATAAGAAAGAAGGTTACTACTGTCGGGAGATCACTTACTGTTTTGGGTTCTACTTTTGGTGTTGATTCTATCTCTGAGGAAGTTGCGGGGTTTTCACCATTAATGGTTTCCCTAAGGATAAAAATTGTGTTCATTGTCTCTTGTGTTTTATTGTTGTGCTTGTTATTATCTCAGTTAAATATCCTAATGTGTTGCTAGCTTAATAATGAAATTCTAACATGGAATCGGAGCTAACCTGAGAAGAAGACACTGTGCAGTTCCAGGAACTAGGGATTCCTACTTAGTGGATCTTCCTCCACATATTTTCAGAAAAATAAGGTTGGATTAACTCTCCTCCTTAAGGTGCATCTTTATGTCAAAGCAGAATTCAATTCTGAGGTTTTTTAGTTTTGGACCCGACACTACTGCCGAAAATTAGGGCTTTTCACAGAAGAGGAATTTGTCAGTGAGCCTAGGCCTGGATTTATATCCTCCCCAAAATAAAAGTTAGGGATCAAATTCAAAGCATTTGGGTGGATAGAACTCCAGAAAATAAAAACCCTTATTTGCTACTGAACCAGCACTACACGATTTCAGCCCAAATTTAGATTCGACATCTTGACCTGGTAAGATCTAAATAGTTTGTATTTCCATTTGAGGTTCTCATTTAAGATCTCTCATCATACCAAGATTGATGAAAACCTTGAAGGAGATGATAAATTCTGAGCCTAGAAGTATAGGATCTCCCTAGTCCTGGAAGAAAATGAGTTGGACTCCTATATCAATGAGGAGGTTCCAGTTCCAGAGGGAGATGAGGCTAAGGCCTTACATAAGAAGAAGTTGGTTATGAAAAAGGGAGTCATTGTTGATTATATCAAGGATCATATCATACCACAGGTGTCCTCCCTCAAGACACCTAAATCTATGTTTGATGCCCTAACCAAATTGTTTGAAGGGAAGAACATAAACCAGAAGATGACTTTGAGAAACCAACTGAAGAATGTAAAGATATAGAATGCTGAGACCATCCAATCTTACTTTACAAGGGTATCTTAGATCGAGGAATAGCTAGAAGCAGTAGATGAAGAAGTGGAAAATGCATAGGTTGTGATGACCACCTTGAATGGTCTCCCTAGATCATGGGACTCTTTCATTCAAGGGATCTGTGCCAGAAAGAAGTTAGTTAAGTTCAGTAGACTATGGGAAGAATTCTCTCAAGAAGAATCTCAGATAGCAGCTCAAGAAGAAAAGATGGGAAGTGAAGATCAAGCTCTCACAACCCACACCAAGAAAACCAAAAGGGACCATCATCACTCCAAAACTAATCCTTATCACTCTAGAATAGATTGGACTACTGTTAGATGTTACACATGTGATGAGAAAGGTCACATATCCAAATTCTGTCCTAAGAAAGGGAAATCAAAGAAGAAGAAGGGAAACAAGAGAAGACATCATGTTCATGTTGCAGAGGATGATGAACCTTCCACAGAGAGAATCAAAGAAGAAAGTGATTCTTCAAGTGATGAAGAATATGTATTGATCTACTCTCTTACAGGAACTATTTCAAATGGAAACAATGATTGGTTCATAGACAATGGTGCTTCCAAGCATATGACGGGATTCAAAGAATCATTTGTGAAGCTATCTGAACATGAGTCACCCGACAAGGTGAAACTTGGGGATGATTACTAGTATCCAATAAAAGGTAGTGGTGAATCCTCCTATATACTAGACTCTGGAAAGTCTATAAAGATGAAGAATGTATTATTTGTTCCAGGACTAAAGAAGAGCCTCCTCTCCATATCTACATTGGATGCAAAAGGAATGAGGGTTGCTTTTGTAGATGGCCAAGTTCTTATGTGTCCACAGGGAAATACTTTTGACAATGAAAGACTTTTGACGATGCAATAGTGATTGGGGAACAAGAAGGAGGACTATACAAGCTGAAGGGCCAACCAAAACAAGCTTTGGTTCATGACTCAATAGAACCAAATGAACTTTGGCATAGAAGGCTTGCACATGTGCTATAGAACACTACCACTTGCAAGCAAATTTGTTGAAGGTCTTCCAAAAATTCAGGAAAAACATGATGGGGTCTGCAAAGGAAGTGCGAAAGGAAAGAATAAAAAGAAGACATTTCCAAGTAGTGAGAGAAAAGAAAAAGGAATCTTGGAAATCATCCACTCCAATGTATGCAGACCAATGTCATCAAGTTCTCTAAGCGGGTATGCATACTGTGTTTCTTTTATTGATGAATTTTCTATAAATACATGGATTTACTTCATGAAGAACAAATATGAAGTATTCAACAAGTTCAAGGAATTCAAAGCCTTGATCGAGAACCACACTGAAAAGAAGATCAAGACTTTTCAATCAGACAATGGCGGGGAATTCACTTCGAATGAGTTCAAGGAACTATGTAAAGAATCAGGGATTAAGAGGGATTTATCCACCCCTTATAATCCCCAACAGAATGGGATTGTAGAAAGGAACAATAGAACTATCATGGAAGTTGCAAGAGCTATGCTTCATAATAAAGATCTTCCTATGCATCTTTGGGCAGAAGTAGCCAGAACAACAGTGTATGTACAGAACCGTACTCCTCACAGAGTACTCGAGAACAAGACTCCTGAAGAAGTCTTCTTCAGCAAGAAACCAAAATTCAACCATCTCAGAATATTTGGTTTCCCAGTATACAAACACATTCCAAAAGAGAAGAGGACAAAATTATATCCTTCAGGAAAGAAGGGTATATTTCTGGAATACTCTGAAAGCTTGAAGGCTTACAGAATATACTTCCCAGGGTTCAAGAAGATTGACATCACTAGGGATGTAACATTTGATGAAGATTCAGCCTACATCAAATCCAGAAATAAACCTGCTAAAGAACCTGAAGAAGCAGAAGCTCCCAGAATTCACAATACAATCATGAACAAAGAAACTCAAGAAGAAGATCGAGAATTTGAAGAAACACAAAGACCTATAGATCCACCATAGGATAAGAATCCTCACAAGAGGAAACTTTCTTGGGTACAAGAGATTATCCAAGGTGTGGAAAAATATGGGGTTCCAGAAGAGAATCTCAAAGAAAGAAAGAGGACCAGATCTTGTTCCAGTTATGTAGCTTTGCTATGTGATTTCATTGATAAAGAACCTTCCAAATATGAAGAAGCTGTAGAATGAAAAGAATGGAAGGATTCTATGATCGAAGAGTATTAATCGATCATGAAGAATGATGTTTGGGATGTTTTCCCAAGACCAGAAGGGAATTCTGTCATAACTTCCAAATGGATCTACAAGATCAAGCATGTTGCAGATGGTAGCATTGAAAAATATAAAGCAAGATTTGTTTCTCGTTGCTTCTCATAGAAGGAAGGAATAGAGTACTAAGAAACCTTTGCACCTGTAGCCAGATACACTTCCATCATATCGGTACTTGCTCTGGCTGTAGTGATGAAATGGAAGATACACCAAATGGATGTCAATACTGCTTTCTTGAATGGTGTAGTGAAAGAGTAAGTGCGTGTGGAGCAACCACTCAGCTTTGAGACACATGACACAGAATCTCACGTGTGTAAATTGAAGAAATCCCTGTATGGTTTGAAATAGGCACCCAGGACATGGTATGACAAAATTGATAGCTTTCTATCCAGTTTGGGCTTTACCAAGAGTAAAGCAGATTCCAACCTTTACTACAAGGTTGAAGATGGAAACCGAGTGATGCTCCTACTATATGTAGATGATCTATTTGTAACAGGTATGGATGGGTTGATTGCTGATATGAAGACAAATCTTGCTTCCGAGTTTGAAATGAAGGACTTGGGTATGATGCATTATTTTCTAGGTATGGAGGTGTGGCAGAATATGGATGGAATCTTCCTTGGACAAGGGAAGTATGCAGTAGAGATCCTAGAGAGATTTGGGATGATGGACTGGAAGGCATTAACCACACCTATGGCATCAAATCTGAAGCTATTAAGTGATGCTTCATCATAGTTGGTTGATGCCATGATGTATCATTAGATGATTGGATCCTTGATGTACCTGATGAACAAAAGACCAAATATTTGCTTTGTTGTGAACACCTTGAGCCAATACTTGATAGATCTGAGACATGTTCACTTGACTGTTGCAAAGCATATTATGAGGTACCTAAAGGGTACAATTGATTATGGGCTCAAGTATAAAACTAATCAAAGGATTAACCTAGAGGGTTATGTTGATTCAGATTGGGTAGGAAGTGACATCGATAGGAAGAGAACTTTAAGGTGTTGCTTTAGTATGGGATCAGGTGTGATCTTTTGGTTTAGCAGGAAGCAATCCTGTGTGGCACTGAGTATAGCTGAAGCAAAATATGTCACAGCCTATTCAGCTAGTTATGAGGCAGTATGGTTGAGGAAGCTACTATTTAATTTATTTGATTTCCAGTTAGATGCTACTTGTATATACTGTGACAACCAGAGTTGTGTAAAGTTGTCAGCGAATCCAATATTCCATGACAAGTCAAATCATATCAAGATCAAGTATCACTATATCAGGGATATGATGCAGAGAGGAGTAGTGAAGCTCTAGTATGTTGTGATGGACAAATAGATAGTTGATGTATTGATGAAGCCATTGGCTAGGGTGAAGTTTGAGTACTTCAGGGAGAAGCTTGGTGTTATCCATATCGATATTCCTCCTAAGAAGAAATGATGTGTTCGTGCTATGCCATTCTGACATGGTGAGAGGATTAGTTCCTTCCATGGTAAGATATAAGTGTTGTACCCTTCTGACATGGTGAGAGGATTGGTTCCTTCCATGGTTATATTTAAGAGTTGTGACATGGTGAGAGGATCGGTTCCTTCCATTGTCAGATGTATGTATGGATTCCACACCCAGCATGAAAAAGGGATGGCTTTGTGAAGACACATCTAGTATGAAAAAAGGACTAGATTTGTGTGGATTCCACACCCAACATGATAAAGGGTTGGCTCTATTAAGACACATCTAGTATGAAAAAGGACTAGCTCTGTGTGGATGCCACACCCAGCATGCAAAAGGGTTGGCTCTGTGAAGACACATATAGTATGAAAAAGGACTAGCTCTATGTGGATCCCACATCTAGTATGAAAAAGGACTGGCTCTATGACGACTCATCTAGTATCAAAAAGGACTAGCTCTGAGTGGATGCCACACCCAATATGAAAAAGGACTGGCTCTGTGAAGACTCTTCTAGTATGAAAAAGGAGTATCTCTAGGTGGATCCCACTCCTAGTATGAAAAAGGACTGGCTCTATGAAGACTGATCTAGTATGAAAAATGACTAGCTCTGGGTGGATCCCACACCCTATATGAAAAAGGACTAGCTCTGTGAAGACTCATCTAGTATCAAAAAGGACTAGCTCTGAGTGGATGCCACATCTAGTATGAAAAAGAACTAGCTCTGTGTGATGATACATCCAGTATGAAAAAGGACTGGCTCTGTAGATGTACATCCAGCATGAAAAATGGATGGCTCTATAGAGATTCCTATGATGAGAAGAATCAAGAGATAGCACCCATGATGATGACCCAGTGATGATGATCTAGATCTAGTGATGATGATCCAGTAGTGATGTTCTAGATCTAGTGATGATCCAGATCTAGTGATGATGTCCAATGATGATCCAGATCTAGTGATGATTTCAAGTGATGATCCAGATCGAGTGATGATCCAGATCTGAACATGAAGTTGACTTGAAGATGAAGATTAATTGAAGATGATGAGGACTCAATGATGATCCAGAAGATACAAAGAAGAAGACTTGTGCTGAAAATTGTGTTGAAAGAATACCTTCCTAGTTAAGAGGGAGTGTTGATGTATATGTAACTTCAGAATGTATTTCACTTGTATTTATTATATATTGTAACCTGATGTTTATTTCGGGATGTACTTGAGTCGTGTCATGCCCCGATGTTCCTATCGGGAAGTTCTATAATGTAAACAAGTCATGTCAAGTAATTGTGGGTAACCCTCCTATTGTCTAAGGTTCAAAGTCCCCACAGTTTCGAGGCACTAGGGTTATTAGACTCTCCTAGTGAGGTCGGCCCTAGTAGGGTTTATTCAAGTTGGGAATTAGTATAAATAGAGAGCTGGCCTCTCTATTTATCAAACATCTCATACACACTCAAGTGTAGCGCATAGTTGAGTAAGGAGAAGACACTAGGGCTAGATAGAAAGAAGGTTACTGCTGTTAGGAGATCACTTACTGTTTTAGGTTCTACTTTTGGTGCTGATTCTATCTCTGAGGAAGTTGCAGGGTTTTCACCATTAATGGTTTCCCTGAGGATAAACACTATGTTCATTGTCTCTTGTGTTTGATTGTTCTACTTGTTATTCTCTCAGTTAAATATCCTAATGTATTGCTAGCATAATAATGAAATTCTAACAATTGCAGCACTGTGGGAAAGGATCATGCCATTTATAGCATGGTATTTACCCACACTATCGAAATTACAGTGTTCAAGTAAATCAATGATAGTACACACAGATCATCTGATTAGGAAAATGCCTCTACCTCTAAAAACCCCAACTCCATTTAAATACAGTGCCCAATAAAAACGCAGAAAGAAATCGCATACACCATATACCAAGTTAACCATTACATTTTATAAAAACAATACTTATATATTTTTATAAAGAGATCCCAATGTCCGTACACAGTTTCCATTAAAGGATGAGGACAAGGTTTTACACAGGCATGCCAATGGGCTATGGCACCATTGCAAGCAATGGTGCATCCCATGGCTATAAAATCCCAAAACCAAAACATTAACGATTTACATAACTAAAACAAAATTACATAGAGCCGAATGGCCTAAGAAACGATTCATGGCATAACGACTCAACATTAAAAAGAAACCAAGTCTATTTTCATAATCCTGAAGGCGAAATCAATTTAGCTACAACATCCAAAGCCCAACCAGACAACCAATTGAAACTTTGCTCTTCCCACAAGGCTGAAAGCTCACAAGCATAAGCTTGATTACCAGGTTTACTGTGGCCATTAATGAAACACTTGGAGCCAATAGTGTTGTAGTTACGCTGATCCTCCATTCCTTTTGGCATCTGCAAGCAAAATCCAATATGGGGATGAGGAGTATGCCACCTTATCAAACTGTAAAAAAAACCAATGTGCAGGCATATAAATTCATGCAGACAGACCTCACACTCTGGAGGTCACCTCCATGGCCATCCCTCTACGTAGAGCCAAAACGAAGAAAACCCAAATGACAAATACAATGCACAGCTATCATGAGCCAAGACTAAGGGAAGGTTGTCATGCTTTACAAAGAGCATTAAATGTACCACGCTGGATTCCATTAACAATTTATCAAACCCACTCCGATAGTCAATCCTTGTTACAAGGTATCGTTTAATACCACCCTCCATACCAACGCTTAAACCCTAGAAATGTATGTTTTATACCATATATCATGTCACCCCAAACTCTAAATATCAAACATTAACACATTACAAAGTTTGCTTTAGGATAGAATTTTGATGGTACATGGTCCATAGGATGCACTAGTCCAAAGTTAAGAACCCATGCTTAAATATTTTAGATATTGTTTAGACCATAGGTTTAGAGCTTAGGGTTTTAATACCTTAGTAACAAAGTATTTATGCTTAAGAAACATGGCATGGAAAGTATGCCATGGTAACATCTATGACTATAAAAATACAAAGGTATTTCCATCAAACCAACATAATAACCTACCAATAAAAGAAAATAAGAGATGTTGAAACGTATAGTAAAATATACATAGCACGAAAAATATATTAATGACATATAGAATGAGGAATTTAAAACCATAATGAAGAATAATTAATGTACAACAAATTTAGCCGTAATAGCTAAATTGATGATAATGACACTTACCAAGTTATAAAACCAAGTCGATCAACAACGTAACAACTAGCAGCCGATTATCGATGATCAAGTATGTCAACACACTTTACACTAGATCCCATCACAAAGTTGAACTGCATTTAAATAAACAAGGTTCGTTAGTTCGAGTGAACTAAGTAAGCCTGCATAACAAACTAACGCTTTACCTTTTAGTCCATCATGGGAGAACAAGTCCCACCACTCCACCCACTTTTTCTCCATGAACAAAGTTAAGTTAGGATTCCATAATTAGCAAGTGGGAGGATTCCATAATTAATAAGTGGGACAATACAGAAAGGATGAAGCATATAAACCTAGTGTCAACACACACGCGATGGAAGTGTAAACACGATACTGAGTAGTAAACAACAGTATAACATATTTAGTAACATACATTAAAAATAATGACTGAAAGTAAAGGATAGAATGTAAGAACAACTTATGAATAAATAAAGGTAAATGAAGTGTACGCTAGAGTTCCACAAGTGAATAATGTTCTGTTTAGGTAGTTTTTACTAGCCTATAACTTTTTTATTTTTTTATCAATTTTTGGGGACATTACAAGTGGTATTAGAGCCCAGTGTCAATACTGAGAGACTTATGGGCACACTAGGCATTCACACATAGAAAATAAAGTAGGATAAGTAATTTTTGTTACTAATATAAATTTTTGCTGCTATTAAAATTTTTTGTGTTTCAGGAAAAAAAAATTTACATTGCTCTTCAGTTTACAAATACCGAGGAAGAAAACACCCAGTAGGAAGAAATGAGTGCCCCCACTTCAGAAGTGAACTTGGCAGTCAAGTTAAACTCTAATGTGCTGAAAACTTTGCATAGTCTTCAAGCTGAACTAAAATTTTTCAGAGAAGACAGTCTAAATAAAAGAAATGAACAACAAGCTATAAGTGAAGCATTATTGCGTAACATGATGGGAGAGAGCCCACAAGGTAAACCTACCTAGTCCACCAATAGATCCAAAAGAGAATTGCACCATGAGAGGGCCAGCAACCCAAGGAAAGAAGAAAAACAAGGTACACCTGAAGCAACTAAAGGGAATCATCACAGTCCTGCTAGTGATGACTCACTTTCTCCACGGAGAAAGAGGAAAAGAAATGATGTCAGTATTCAGGGGGGGTTTCAAAAAATAATACCCCCAACCTATGAAGGTGAAGTAAATACAGGTGAAAATGCTGAAGAATGGTTGCTGGTAATGAGTAAGTATTTCCAGGTTCATAACTATTCAAGTGTGATGCAGGCTAGGCTTTCCATCTACAACCTAAATGGTAAGGAAACAAGATGGTGGCAAGATTTAAAGTACACCAGGAAAGATGAGCTACAAGAAATACGTTGGGAAAACTTCCAAAATATTTTCCAAGAAAACTACATGTCAAAAAGGTTCTTTGACCGCAAGGTAAAAGAGTTCCATGAACTGTGCATGGGATCCATGACTATGGATGCATTTATAAACAGATTTCTAGATCTACTGCATTATGTATCATATATCAAAGAAGAGAAGGTGAAGATCCAGTAGTTCCTAGGATGTATTCCTCCCAGTTTTTGGGACATGATAGAATTCGACATGCCAAAGACATTGGATACTGCACTACACAAGGCCCGACTCTGCTATGAGCATGGGTAGTTATGGCAGGAGAACTTGAACCAAAACTGAGACAAGTCTAAGAACCTCTCAGATAACTACAAACTTGGGTCCAACCTATAGCCATACGGAAAGTAGAATAACATCTTTCAAGTGAACAGGAACTTTAATAAACTTGGTACAAAGACTTATGTACCAGCTGCTAATGTTAACAAACTAGTAGCAAGTAGAGCCAATGCTACCCCGCTACAGATCAAGTGCTAGAAATGAAACGGGCCTCATTATGCCCAAGATTGTAAGAATAAGACCAGTGGGATCTTACACAACTTACAAGAAGAGCCAGCTACACGCTAGTTGTCGAGCACATAGAGGGAACCCCGCGAATCTATGTAGCATTAGATGGATGAAAGGAGGACCATCAAGCTACAATGGTTGAGATCGAAGGTAAGATCTTGAACACGTATGTTTCAATATTTATTGATCCTTGTGCTTGTTAGATCTATGCTACACCTAAGATTGTTGATTTATGCAAGTTAGGGAAGGTAAAGCATGTTAAACCTTGGCTAGTACAGTTAGCCACCAGTGTGAAACAAAAGGTTTCTGAAGTTGTTAAAGAATATGAAGTAAACCTGAATGGTTTCCTTATTAAGGTAAACTTGAACATCCTACCTTTAGGATCATATGATATTCTTATTGGCATGGACTAGTTGGAACAACACCATGTCATGCTCAATTGTCTACACAAGTCTATCTTGTGTACTGATAGCCAAGGGAACCAAGTAAAGGTTCAAGGCATCCTAAAGAAAGTTTTTGTAAGACAAATATCTACCTTACAAGCAAAGAAGTGTGTTAGGAAGGGCTGCAAGTTGTTTGCAGTGAATAGCCGAGACATAGAGCTTGATAGAGAACAATGCATAGAAGACGTCCCCAATCTTAAAGAATTCAAGGATTTGTTTTCCAAGGAAATCCCTAGATTACCTCCGAAACGTGACCTAGACTTTTCCATCGAACTGACTCCAGGATCAGTTCCATCCTCCAAAGCCCCTTACCGCATGAGTACATCAAAATTAATGGAGCTCAAACTGCATTTGTAGGAATTAATAGAGAAAGGGTATATCTGACCCAGTGTGTCCCCTTGGGGATCACTGATTTTGTAAAGAAGAAGGACAGTACGATGTGGATGTGCATTGATTACCGTCAGTTGAACAAAATGACTATAAAGAAGCATTACCCGCTCCCTAGGATTGATGATTTGTTCGACTAGGTGGGAGGAGCCAAAATATTTTCAAATATTGACTTGTGATCTGGGTACCATTAGGTATCGATCTGAGACAAACATATTACCAAGACCACCTTTCGTACGAGGTACAGGAACTATGATTTTGTAGTGATTCCATTTGGGTTGACCAATGCACCCGCAAACTTTATGTGTATGATGAACAACATATTCAGTAAATATCTGGATAATTTTGCACTAGTTTTTATTGACAACATCCTGGTTTATTCCAAGAATAATCAGGAACATGAAGAACACCTTCGCATAGTACTTCAAGTGTTGCGAGAACACAATATATACGCTAAGTTTAGTAAATGTGATTTTTACAAACCACAAATACAGTACCTAGGTCACATCATATCCGAGGCAGGAATAGTTGTAGACCTGGAAATGATTCAAGCTATAAAGGATTGGCCTACCCCAATTAGTGTCACTGACATTAGGTCCTTTTTGGGTTTAGCTGGGTATTATCAAAAGTTCATTGAAAACTTCTTGAGAATTGCTTGCCCAATGACGCCTTTGCAGAAGAAATCAAACAAGTTCTTATGGAATGCCAAGTGTGAAGAATTTTTTTGAAATATTAAGCAGCTTTTGATGACCACACTAGTCTTACGGATTGCGGATCCCGATGGGGATTTCATTGTTTGCATGGATGCAAGAAAGGAAGGACTTGGAGGAGTCCTCTTGCAGAATGATCATGTGATATGTTATGAATCGTGGAAGTTGAAAGAGCTTGAGAAAAATTATCCCACGTATGATCTTGAGCTATCGGCTATTATCCACGCTCTGAAGATGTGGAGGCACTACCTCATGGGGAGGACGTTCCTTCTAAATACTGACAATATGAATCTAAAATATTTATTTGATCAACCCGATATAAATGCGATGCAATCTAGATGGATGGCTTTCCTATGTGAGTATCACTTTGAACTAAAGCATATTAAGGGCAAAGAGAACAAAGTTTTTGATGCTTTGAGTCGAAAAAATCATATGATATATGAGGTGACCCTATGTTCAACTGACGCATATTTTCCTGAGAAGATAAGAACAGCCAACAAGGTTGACCTGTTCTATGTGGAAATCCTCAAGAAATTCTAAGAGGACTGGTTGTTTCAACAACAGAAGAAATACAAGGTGGATGACTCCCGACTACTATGGTCCAAGGATAGATTGTATGCTCCAAATGGAGGGGACATTCGGTCCAGCATCCTCACAAAATTTCATAGGGCACCCTACTTGGGGCACCCGAGATATCAAAATATGACATCTTCCATCAAGAGACACTTTTCCTGGCCTAAGTTAAAGGCTGACATTGCAATGTTTATTGCAAAATGTTAGGAATGTCAGCTAGTTAAAGCTGAGCACCAGCATCCTTTAGGATTGCTACAGCCATTGCCCATTCAGAAATGGAAGTGGGAGGTTATCAGTATGGATTTTACTACTGGCTTGCCGAAAATCAAGAAACAAAATGATTCCATCTTCGTAGTCATTGATAAGTTGTCAAAGGCATCACACTTCATCTTCGTGAAATCGTCCTACAAGTTCATGAACATTGTCGATATATTCCTAAAAGACATATTTAGATTGCATGGGATACCTAAAGCAATTATATCAGATCGATATGTTAAGTTTACAGGATAATTTTGGAGATATTTATTCTCTGGATTAGAGATGCAGCTGAACTTTAGCACTGCTTATCACTTGCAGACGGATGGGAATACTGAAAGAGTAAACCAAATTGTGGAAGACATGCTTTGAATGTATCTCATGAACAACCCCACCAAGTGGGAGGACTATCTACACCTTGCTGAGTTTGCATATAACAACGGGTATCGAGCTTCTGCCAAGATGAGTCCTTTCAAGGTACTCTATGGATGGAAGTGTAGGACCCCAGTTACTTGGGATAATCTAATGGATTATCTCATGTTAGGTCCTGAGCTATTATTGGAATTGGAATAGTTAGTTACCTATTATATTTTTATCATTCAAGCTAGCATTATATTAGGATCTTTAACTGAGAGAATAATAAGCACAACAATCAAACACAAGAGACAATGAGCACAATGTTTTTCCTCAAGGAAACCATAAAGGAGAAAACCCCACAACTTCCTCAGAGATACAATCAACACCAAAAGAAAAACCCCAAAACAGTAATATGATCTCCCGACATCGGTAGTCTCTCCCTCTCTTGTCCCAACAACTTCTTCTCTCTCATTTATGTGCTACAACTAAGTGTGAGTGAATGTGTGATAAATAGAGAGGCTCACTTTCTATTTATACTAATTCCTGACTTGACAATAAATCACTAGGGCTGACTTCTCTAGAAGAGTTTAATA
This sequence comes from Pseudotsuga menziesii, assembly GCA_001517045.1. Classification (NCBI taxonomy): domain Eukaryota; kingdom Viridiplantae; phylum Streptophyta; class Pinopsida; order Pinales; family Pinaceae; genus Pseudotsuga; species Pseudotsuga menziesii. The sequence continues at coordinate 109,714 of LPNX010124728.1, read as the reverse complement.
ACTTAGGGCCCCACAACTACAGGGACTTTAACCCTTGATCAATAGGAGGGTTACCCACAATGACTTGACATGAATTGTTTACATTATTGAATCTTTCGATAGGAACATCAAGGCATGACATGACTCAAATACATTACAGACACTTCCCAGAATCAACACTCCCTCTTAACTAGGAAGGTATTCTCTCGACACAATTTGTCAGCACTGGTATTCCTCTATATATCAACTAGATCGTCATCGATTTCTCATCATCTTCATCTTCAAGTCATCTTCATCTCCAAGTTATCTTCATATCCAATTCATCTTCATCATCGGATCTGGATCATCACTGGACCTAGATCATCACTAGAACATCATCATTGGATCTGGATCATCACTCAATCTGGATCATCACTAGATCTATATCATCACTGGATTTGGATCATCACTCGATCTAGATCATCACTGCTAGATCATCATCATGGGTGTTATCTCATGATTCTTCTCATCACAGGAAGTTTTATAGAGCCATCCCTTTTTCATGCTGGTTGTAGGCCTACCCTCCATGTAGGTCTTCTTCACCGCTTATATCTGACACTAAGTCAGAATCTCCTTCCCAGCACTTATATCTAACCATGAGAGGAACACATCCAACACCATGTCAGAAAGGTGCAGCCAACACTCACATCTGACCATGGGAGGAACACATCCAAGAACCATGTCAGAAAGGCCCAACACTTACATTCACCAGCATGATAGGACACACCTGTTATCATCTGTGGGAAGGAACATCACTCATATCAACTAGCATGATAGGACACACCTACTATCATATGTGGAAAGGCTCGGCACTCACATCCACCAGCATGGTAAAACACACCTACTACCATTTGTTGAAAGGCATGACACTTAAAATCACTAGATGGTAGGACACACCTACTACCATATGTGAAAAGGCACATCACTCACATCTAAAAACATGATAGGACACACCTACTATCATCTGTGGAAAGGCTCAGCACTCACATCCACCAGCATGGTAGGAAACACCTTCCATCATCTATGGAAAGGCACTGCACTTACATTTGATCATGTGGTAACCAATCCCATAGTCACATCAAAATGGCTCTCAGCCCCAGGCTGAGGATCCTTGGTAACTGACCAGGTGCCCTTCAGCACTTATATATGATCATGTGGGAACACGTCCATCAATCACATGAGAATGGCCCTACACTTATATCTAATCATGTGAGAACACATCCCATAGTCATATCAGAATGGCCCTTAGCTCTAGTCTAAGTATTCTCGATAACTGAATAGGTGCCTCCATTCAGAGAATGGCATTCAATGCTTATATCTGATCATGTACGAACCAATCCTACGGTCACATCAGAATTGATCAACACTCATATCTAACATGGAAGGAACCAATCCCCTCACCATGAAAGAATGGCTCAGCCCTTACATCTGACCATGGAGGGAACCAATCATATCACCATGTCAGAATTCCTCATGGATTGATCACTTCCCCTTGGAGGGAACCTTGATCTGGAGAACACCAAGCTTCTCCTTGAAGTATTCATACTTCACCTTGGCTAATGGCTTAGTCAACACATCAGCTATCTGTTCGTTTGTCGTAATATACTGGATCTTCACTGCTCCTCTCTGCACCATATCCCTGATATAGTGATATTTGATCTTGATATGCTTCGACTTGTCATGGAACACTAGGTTCTACGATAACTTCACATAGCTCTGGTTGTTGCAATATATACAAGTTTCATCCAACTGGAGATCAAATAAATCAGACATTAGTTTCCTCAACCATACTGCCTCACAACTAGTTGAACAAGCTGCGACATACTCTGGTTCAGCTGTACTTAGTGCCATGCAAGACTGTTTCCTGTTAAATGAAGAGATCACACTGTTGGATTTTTATCATTCAAGCTAGCATTATCTTAGGATCTTTAACTGAGAGAATAACATGCACAACAATAAACACAAGAGATAAGAGACACAAAGAATTTTCCTTGGGGAAACCATAAAGGATAAAACCCTGCAACTTCCTCAAAGATAGAATGAGCACAAATGGCAGCAGTAAAACCCGAAAATAGAAAAGATGATCTCCATAGCTTGTTCTATCTCTCACACTTGAGAGAGCTTCTCCTCTCTCACTCATGTGCCCCAATAAGTGAGTATGTGTGTGATAAATAGAGAGGCTCACTCTCTATTTATATTCTTTCGTTCACTTGAAACCCACTCCAACATGCCATCCTCACTTAACAATTACTTACTAGGGCCGACATCTCTAGGAATGTCTAATAACCCTAGTTCCCCACAGCTTGTGGGGACTTTGCCTCCTTCGACAAAAAAGGAAGGTTATCCTTAACACAATGGTGGGAACTATTTCCCTAACTTACAATGACTCACCTAGGGCTGACTTCTCTAGGATAGTCTAATAACCCTAGGGACCCACAACTACGGGGAATTTAACCCTTGACAAATAGGAGGGTTACCCACAATGAATTGACATGACTTGTTCACATTATAGAAACTCTTGATCGAAACATCGAGGCATTACATGACTCAATTACATTACAAAAACTTCCTAGAATAAACATCAGGGTATAATACATAAGATATACAAGTGAATACATTCCAAAGTTACAATTGCATCAACACTCCCTCTTAACTAGGAAGGTATTCTCTTGACATAATTTATCAGCACAAGTCTTCTTCTCTGTATCATATGGATCATCATCGAGTTCTCGTCATCTTCAAGTCATCTTCATCTTCAGGTCATCTTCATCTTCAAGTCATATTCATCTGGATCTCGATCATCACTCGATCTAGATCATCATCACTGGATATAGATCACCACTCGATCTGGATCATCACTACTAGATCATCATCAAATATAAATCATTACTTGATCTGGATCATAACTACTGCATCATTGTCAACTCTGGATCATCACTTGATATGGATCGTCACTACTGGATCATCATCAATTCTGGATCATCACTTGATCTAGATCATCACTGCTAGATCATCACTTGATCTGGATCATCATCAAGTCTTGATCATCACTTGATCTAGATCATCATAAAATATGGATCATCAATAAATCATCGTCATCATTACTTGTTCTTCTATCTCAATCAAATTGTGCTATGTCTTCATTCTTCTCGTCACAGGAAGTTCTACAAAGCCAACCCTTTTTCATGCTGGTTGTAGGCCTACCCTTCATGTAGGTATTAAGTGCTTATATCTAACCCTAAGTTAGAATGGCCCACTCAACCCTTACATTTGACCTCATCTTGTCAGAAATGCCCAGCACTCACATATGACCATGTGTAAACACATCACACCAGAATGGCTCAGCACTTATATCCGACTATGTGCGAACACACTACATCAGAAGGGTTCTGCACTTACATCCAACCATGTTCGAAAACACCACATTGGAAAGGCTCGGAAATTACATTTGACCATGTTCGAAAACACCACATTGAAAGGACTCTGCACTTACATTTGACCATGTTTGAAAACACTGCATCAAAAGGGCTCTGCACTTACATTTGACCATGTTCGAAAACACCGCATCAAAAGGGCTCTCAGTCCTAGACTGAGGATTCTTGGTAATTGACCAGGTGCCTCCATTCTCCCAAAGAGTTTCATCAGCCCTTATATCTGATCAAGTGGGAACACATCCCTCAATCACATCAGAATGGCCATGCACTCACATCTGATCATGTAATACTACATCCTACAGTCATATCAGAACGACCCTCGGTCTGAGACTGAGTATTCCTGGTAACTAACCAGGTGCCCCCATTCCAAGAATGACATTCGAACCTTAGATCTGATCATGTAGGAACTAATCCTACAATCACATCAGAATGGCTCTCAGTCCTAGATTGAGTATTCCTGGTAACTGACCAGGTTCCTCCATTCCAAGAATGGCATTCAATACTTATATCTGATCATGTAGGAACCAATCCTATAGTCACATCAGAATGGCTCAGCACTCACATCTGACGTGGAAGGAACCAATCCTCTCACCATGATAGAATGGCTCAGTGCTTACATCTAACCATGGAAGGAACCTAATCCTCTCACCATGTCAGAATGGCTCTAGGTCTCATCATTTCCCTTTCAAGGGAACCTCAATATAGAGAACAGCAAGATTCTCCCTGAAGTACTCAAACTTCACTCTGGCTAATGGATTCATCAACACATCATTTATCTATTTGTCTGTCACAACATACTGGAGCTTCACTACTCCTCTCTGCACCATATCCTTGATATAGTGATACCTGGCCTCATACTGAAGTAGCACCTCAAAGTGCTCTTCCTATCAATGGCACTACCTGCTTAATATGAATCCACATAACCCTCTAGGTTAATATTCGGATTCACCTCATACTTGAGCCCATAATCAACTTTACCCTTCAAGTACCTCAATGCATGATTTGCTACCATCAGGTTAACATTTCTCAATGTTTCCACAACAAAGAAAATATATGGTCTCGTTTTTGTTAGGTAAATCATCTGACGATACATCGTGGCATAAAATAACTCTGATGAAACAACACTCAATAGCTTTAGGTTTGATGCCATAGGTATGGTCATGCAGTCCATCATCCTTAACCTCTTCAGGATCTCTACTGCATACTTCCCTTGTCCACACCTCCATTCCTACAACGTAGTGCATCATCCCAAAGTCCTCTATCTCGAACTCGGTAGCAAGTCTTGTTCATGCAAATTTAATGAGTTCTTCTTTTCTTTCAGGAACAAGTCATTGACATATAATAGGAGCATCACTGGTCTTCCGCTTTAAACCTTGAAGCAAAGGTTGAAATCCTCGTTAATATCAGTAAAGCCTGGAGTCATAAGTAATCTATTCATCCCATCGTACCATGTCGAACCTCAGAATCTTCTGCAGTCACTCCCTCTGAAGTGGAGCATCATTCTCCCTCTGTCTTTCATACTCTATGCACTGAAACATTCTATACTAGAGTGACAAGCAACTTCCTCTACTAATATTCTATGTATCCATCTAGTATCATTGGATACCAAGATCCTCTATCTTTAACTTTTTCAAAAGTTCTTCTCACACCCATATTTGATCTTGTCATCCTCTATCAACCATGTAGCAAAGGTTCATATCTTCATCAAGCTCCTCATGTATGTGTTATCCCATGGGTGCCTTCTGAGCTCGTACAAGTCCTTCTTACATTTGCACACATGATTGTTCCTATCATGTGTCTTTCTAGTGGCTTCAAATGTCTCTTTGTAGTCTATGCCTCATGCTACGAATCTTGCCTTGTATCCCACGATGTTTCCATCTACTACATGATGGAACTACGAACTTCCCTTCATGTATTGATACTGCATCCTAGACATCATTCTTCTTGAACTAGTCTTCCCTTTCTTCTTGGTTACTTCTTCATGGTTGTAAGGTTCTGCATCAATGATGTCACGGCATTCATCATATTATTTTTCATCATGAACTGTCATTACTTGTTCTTCAGAACAAGTCTCATCCTTCTTTGCTTCTAGGTGATTATGTATGTGATATTTCCTACAAGTCAAATGCATTTCTATGGTAAGAAACATTTGATATGGAATATTCAAAATGAAGAATTCTTATGCATAAATATATGATCATGCAACTACTTTATCCAATACAACATCCATCCATATCTCACGGAAACTTTCTAGATGCCTTCCATCTCTACTAGGACAACATTGAGATTGTGCACTAATCCAATATGTCAGCAAAGAGATTTCATTCTAGATAAGTAGCAATAGAGAGTTGTATAGAACCATGAGCTACTTACCAATCACATGCATATTAGTAGTATACTATCAGTAATGCAAACATTATATCATGCATAATACATCAACTGAGTATAAACAAATGCATAACAAAATAATATCATGCAATGATAATTGAATACTTATATTTATTTATTTCATAGGTAGACTCCTTCTTGAGCCTTCAGCTTCATCATATTCATAATAGCATCACTTGTTATCCAAATGATAAGATGGATAAGAGGTTCTTCAAGAGTTGAGTTCTTCATATTCCTCATCACTTGAGGTATCTTCTTTGGATGGTGAGATCTTGATCTTCAGTTGCTCTCATCTTCTCTTCTCTTATTATGGGTCGAGCTTCTTCTTGTGTGTTCTCTTCCCAGAGCCTACTGAAAGTAATCACTTCCTTCTGGTACACATTCCTTGCATGAATGAATCCCATTATCTTGAGAGGAAAGTCAAGGTGGCTATCACCACTTCTTCTTTCTCCACTTCTGCTTCAAGTTGTTCTTTGATTTGAGAGACCCTTGTAAATCATGACTGTATGGTGTTTTCATTCTCGATCTTCACATACTTCAATTGGTTTCTTAAGGTCATATTCCAATTTATTTTCTTCCCTTCAAATATCTTAGTCAAGGAATCAAATATATTTGGTGTCTTTAGGGGAGACACTTGTGGTACAAGTTGATCCGTGACTGAATCAAAAATGATCTTCTTGGCCTTGACCAAGTTCTTCTTGTGTAAGGATTTTAGCCTTATCTCCCTCTGGAACTTGAACCTCTCTACTTATGTAGGTGTCCAATTCATTTCTTTAGAGAGATCCTATACTTCCAGGCTTGGAATTTTTCAAATTCACCAAGATTGTCATCAAGTTGATGTGATAGATCACTTTGAAATGAGAACCTCAAATGAAAATAGAAAAAGATTAGAACTTACCTATTTGAGGTGTCCACCATGGTTCTGGAGCTGGTTGATCTAGGGTTTGTTAGAGAAACCCTAATTTTCAAAAATTGGAATATGTTATATCTGATTGGATAGAAATATAGATCTCTTTAGGGTGAGATGTCCAATTTACTCCTTTTTTGAAAATAGTGGAGGGAAGCTCCCGGAATAGGAAGCCCTAGTTTACTAGTTTCTTCTACAGAAATGGCTGCTACTATTTCTACGGTATCTCAAAAATTAGTACTTATGTGTGTATAAAAATTTTCACTAAGGTATCCTCTCCTATCCTTGTTTCCACACCACAGGTTTCAGCGGAATATGTTTCACCAAGTGGGACTTATGATCATATTCCTAATGTGACCTCTTACAGGACTGTTCAGAAGAACAAAATTGTATGGACTTCCACATATCATTATTTCATATTCTAGGTCTAAAACATGGATCATAGAAACTGAATTCAGTTCCCTTTCTGGAACATCTTTAGACATTCCATTTGGACCTTTATAGCCCAAGATATAGCAATTCTCCCCAGGTGTCCTGTTTAGGGATGAATCCTAGAATACGCTGGAACCCTAAATTGGAGGGATCATATATCCCAGAATATAGTGAATCCGAGGCGGAATTTTGGATGCAGTGTAAATAAGGATTTTATCTTTGTCCAGCGAATGTTTTAGCTACTCTTCCTCATCCAATACAGAGATATAGTAAATCTACCAAAACTTATCCGTTTTAGTATTTTAGGGTTTTTCTAGCTCAAGGTCAAACTAGGGTTTGACTTTCCCATAGTTATACCCAACCAAAAATCTTGACCCAAATCTCTAAAATGCAATTTTCATGAGGAGATAAATCCTATGTCAGGCTCACTCAAAAATTCCTCTTCTGTAAGAATCCCTAATTTCCCACACCAAAAAATGAAAATTTCTGGAATCGAATTCCGCTTCGACAGAAAGATGCGCCCTTCAATGGAGAGTCATCCTAGCATACTTTTTTTTGATCGATTGTGGAGAGATACCCAAAAATTAAGAATTCCTAGCTTTGGTAGCTGCACAATGTCTTGTTCTTAGGTTAGCTCTGATACCATGTTAGATTTTTATCATTCAAGCTAGCATTATATTAGGATCTTTAACTGAGAGAATAACATGCACAACAATAAACACAAGAGACAAGAGACACAAAGAATTTCCTCAGGGAAACTATAAAGGATAAAACACCACAACTTCTTCAGAGATAGAATGAGCACCAATGGCAGCAGTAAAACCCGAAAATAGAAAAGATGATCTCCATAGCTTGTTCTATCTCTCATACTTGAGAGAGGTTCTCCTCTCTCACTCATGCGCCCCAATGAGTGAGTGTGTGTGTGATAAATAGAGAGGCTCACTCTCTATTTATATTCTTTTGTTCACTTGAAACCCACTTCAACATGTCTGCCTCACTTAACAATTACTTACTAGAGCCGACATCTATAGGAGTGTCTAATAACCCTAGTGTCGCACAACTTGTGGGGACTTTGCCTCCTTCGACCAACAAGGAGGGTTATCCTTAACACAATGGTGGGAACTATTACCCTGACTTACAATGACTCACCTAGGGTCGACTTCTCTAGGATAGAATAATAACCCTAGGGCCCCACAACTACGGGACTTTAACCCTTTACAAATAGGAGGGTTACCCACAATGACTTGACATGACTTGTTCACATCATAGAAACTCCCGATTAGAACATCGGGGCATGACATGACTCAATTACATTACAAAAACACCCCGAAATAGACATTTGGGTATAATAAATATGATATACAAGTGAATACCTTCCTAAGTTACAATTACATCAACACACACCTGATCCTATATTGAAGCAGCACCCTAAAGTGCTCTTCCTATCGATGGCACTGCCTACCCAATTTGAATCAACATAACCCTCTAGGTTAATATTCTGATTCGCCTCATACTTGATCCCATAATCAACTATACCCCTCAGGTACCTCAGAATATGCTTTGTAGCAATCAAGTGAACATGTCTCAGATTTGTCAGGAACTGGCTCAAGGTGTTCATAGCAAAGCAAATATCTGGTCTTGTATTCATTAGGTACATCAAGGACCCAATCATCCGACGATAAATCATGACATCAACTTATTCAAATGAAGAATCACTTAATAGCTTTAGGTTCAATCCCATAGGTGTGGTCATGGCCTTACAGTCCATCATCCTGAACCTCTTCAAGATCTCTACCATATACTTCCCTTGTCCCAAGGAAATTCCATCTGCATTCTGCCACACCTCCATGCCTAGAAAATACTGCATCATACCCAAGTCCTTCATTTCGGACTTGGTAGAAAGCTTCCTCTTCGTATTAGAAATCAACCCATCCATACCTCTCACAAATAGATCATCTACATATAGTAGGAGTATCACTGGGTTACCATCGTCAACCTTGTAGTAAAGGTTGGAATCTTCTTTACTCTTGGTAAAGCCCAAACTAGATAGAAAGCTATCAATTCTTCCATACTATGTCCTGGGTGCATGTTTCAAACCGTACAGGGATTTCTTTAATTTACACACATGAGTCTCCTTGTCATGTGTCTCAAAATTGAGTGGCTTCTCCACATACACCTCCTCTTCCACTACACCATTCAAGAAAGAAGTCTTGACATCCATCTGGTATAACTTCCATTTCATCATTGCAGCCAGAGCAAGTACTGATCTGATGGAAGTGTATCTAGCTACAGGTGCAAAAGTTTCTTCATAATCTATTCCTTCTTTCTTGGAGAAGCCACAAGCCACAAATCTTGCTTTATATTTTTCTATGATACCATCTGCAACATGCTTCATATTGTAGATCCATTTGGAAGTTACAATGGACTTCCCTTCTAGTCTTGGGACAATGTCCCAGACATCATTCTTCATGATCAATTGATACTATTAGATCGTAGCATCCTTCCATTCTTTCCTTTCTTCCACTTCTTCATAGTTGGAAGGTTCTTTATCGAGAAGTCCCATAAGAAGGCTACATACCCGGAGTAGGACCTGGTCCTTTTTCTTTCTCTGTGATTTTCCTCTGGAGCCCCATATCTTTCTGCAACTTGGATATCTTCTCATACCCAAGTAGGTTTCCTCTTGTGAGGATTCTTCTCCTAAGGTGGATCTACAGGTTCTTGAGGTTCTTCTAATTCTCGATCTTCTTCTTAAATTTCTTTGTTCATGGTTGTGTCATGAATTCTTGGTGCTTCTATTTCTTCAGGATCTTCAGCATGTCTCTTTCTAGATTTGTTGTAAGCTAAGTCTTTGTCAAATGTTAGGTCCTTGCTGATGTCAATATTCTTGAATCCTAGGAAGTATATTCTGTAATCCTTCGATATTTCAGAGTATCCCACAAATATACCCTTCCTTCCTGAAGGATCTAGCTTTGTCCTCTTTTCTTTTGGAATATGTATGTACACTGGATAGCCAAATATTCTGAGATGGCTAACTTCTGGTTTCTTGCCAGAGAATACTTCTTCATGGGTCTTGTTCTCAAGTAGTCTATGTGGAGTACAGTTTTGTACATATACCGTAGTTCTGGCAGCTTCTGCCCATAGATGCATAGGAATATCTTGATCACGAAGCATGGCCCTTGTGGCTTCCATGATCGTTCTATTCTTCATTTTAGAAACCCCATTCTATTGTGGATAATATGGAGTATTTAACTCCCTCTTAATCCTTGAATCTTTGCATAATGCTTTGAATTCATTATATGTGAATTCTCCACCATTATCTGATCGAAAGGTTTTGACCTTATTTTCTATATGATTCTCGATCAA
>LPNX010124728.1:61704-99134 GCA_001517045.1 Pseudotsuga menziesii | reverse complement strand
TTCATCTTTGTTCTTCAAGAAGTATATCCATGTCTTCCTAGAAAAATCATCAATAAAAGAAACATAGTATACATACCCTCTTAATGAACTAGATGACATCGAACCACATAAATTGGAGTTAATTATTTCCAAGATTCATTTTTCCTTGCTCTCGTTGCTTGGAAATGTCTTCTTAGTGTTCTTTCCTTGCACACATCCTTTGCAGACATCGTCATGTTTTGACTGAATTTATGGAAGCCCTTCAACAACTTTGCTTGCAAGTGGTAGTGCCCTATAGTGCACATGTTCAAGCCTTCTATGCCAAAGTTCATTTGGCTCTACTAATTCATGGACCAAATCTTGTTATGGTTGGCCCTTCAATTTTTATAGGCATCCTTTTGGAACTAGAACCTCCTCATTGATGTAGGAGTCCAACTCATTTTCTTCCAGGACCAGGGAGATCCTATACTTCTAGGCTTGGAATTTATCAGCTCCCTCAGGATTTTCATCAATATTGGTATGATGAGACGTCTTAAATGAGAACCTCAAATGGAAATACAAAATATTTAGATCTTACCAGGTTAAGATGTTGAATCTGGATCTGGATCTGAATTTCTGCAAAGCTGGTCCAGGAGCAGATTAGGTTTTGACTTTACCAGAGTTTTGTCCAACAAAAAGATTTTATCTTGATCTATAAAATTCTATTTTGAGGAGGAGATCAATCCAGGCCTAGCTAACTCAAAAATTCCACTTCTATGGAAATCCCTAATTTTTGGCAGTAGTGTCGAGTCAAAAACTGAAAATTCTCTGATTCAGATCCTGCTTCGACAGAAAGTTGTACCCTGGCGAGGAGAGTTAGTCCAACCTTACTTTTCTGAAAATCTATGGAAAGAGATCCAAAAAGTAGGAATCCCTAGTTTTCGCAGCTGCACATAGTCTTCTTCTTAGGTTAGCTCTGATACCATGCTAGATTTTAATCGTTCAAGCTAGCATTATATTAGTATCTTTAACTGAGAGAATAACAAGCACAAAAATCAAACACAAGAGACAATGAACATAATTTTTTTCCTCGGGGAAACCATAAAGGATAAAAACACGCAACTTCCTTAGAGATAGAATCAACACCAAAAGAAAAACCCCAAAACAATAAGATGATCTCTCGACAGCAGTAGTCTCTCTCTCTCTTGTCCTAGTAACTTCTTCTCTCTCAGTTATGCGATACAATTGAGTGTGAGTGAACGTGTGATAAATAGAGAGGCTCACTCTCTATTTATACTAATTCCCGACTTGACAATAACTCACTAGGGTCAAATTCTCTAGGAGAGTCTAAAAACCCTAGGGCCCCACAACTACAGGAAATTTAATCCTTGATCAATAGGAGGGTTACCCACAATGACTTGACATGACTTGTTTACATTATTGAATCTCCCGATAGGAACATCGAGGCATGACATGACTCAAATACATTACAGACTCTTCCTAAAATAAACATCGGGGTACAATACATAATATATACGGATGAATACATTCCAAAGTTACAAATACATCAACATTATCATGGTTAAGGGAAACCTTAAAGAGGCACAATACCGTCAAAAAAGTTATGCGGATAAGAAAAGAAAAGATAAATACTATCAAGTAGGTGAGCATGTCTACTTGAAAGTGAAATTGAAACGAAGTTCATTGAGGTTGGGTAGGTGTGGTAAGTTAGCACCTAGATTTTGTGGACCTTTTGAAATTTTGGCCAAGAAAGGACCAGTGGATTATGAACTAGCATTACCTGCACACCTAAGAGTTCATAATGTTTTCCATGCATATTTATTAAAGAAATATGTTTATGACAACTAAGCATGTTATTGATTGGTCATTATTACAAGTGGAACCTGAGGCAGAATTTTCCCATGAGCCTTTGCGTATATTGGACAAGAGGGAAGTGCATCTTCAGAAGCGCATTGTAGTCCAATTGAAAGTGCAGTGGAAGCACTTTGAGGTAGATGAGGCTACCCAGGAGAATTAGGCCACCATGAGAAAGTCTTACCTCGCCTTGTTTCATGATATTATTCAGAATCCCTATAACACCAGGAAAGGTGTTGTACTAAGCGGAGAGGGATGTAATATCCTGAATTTTGGACCTACCAGTTATAGGCATGAGCCTAATGATTATATGAATATTATATTGATATTTTATTTCTATATTGGGTCAAATACCCCACTGCATATGAACATGATGTTTTGTTTTTATATATTGGGTGTAAGACAATTATTGATGATATATATATATATATATATATATATATATATATATCTATATCTATATATATATGGTTATTTATGTTGGGCGTGGAACCTCAAGCACATGATTGACGAGATGTTTTGTGTTGAGCAAGGAGCTCTGGAACACTTGAGTGATTGATGAATTGTGTTGAGAAAGAAGCTCTGGAGCACATGAGTACTTAACTTTGTGTTGAACGAGAAGTTCTAGAACACATGAAAAGATAATTGGGTGTGTTGGGCATAAGCTCTGGATCCTTCCATGTTTATGTTGAGCATAAGATCTGGAGTATCAGATCCTTGGCCATTGTATCCCTAAATATATCATACAAGTACATCCTAGCATTTAGTGTTGAGCAAAAGCTCTGGAATTGCACTATGTTTGTAACTCCCTGCTATAGGCATTGAGTATGGGCTTTGGTAAGTGCTAGACGTTACTGAAAACAATTTAATAAATTTCGAGCAAAAATGGATGGAGAAAAATATTGATCATCATCATACTTATTTATAAGTGATTAAATAAAATTTTGAATTTTTGTATTCTCATCAAAGGACTGAAGAGATACCACATTATATGAGGGAAATCCAACATGCAAGGATGTTTAGAGTTACCTAGCCTAGCAGACATAAACCATCTACCTACTTGACCTTCATAGAGGAGTGTCATTAAGTCTAGGGATCATGATGCCCAAAGACAAATGCTAACACGTATTTTAATACTATGTACTTTATATATAGTATGTATTAAGAATTAATTATAATTAATTATATAATTGAATAAAGAAAGAAGAGAAGGTCCACCAATTACTATTTATTATTAAAGGATTTATAAATAGTGAAATATCTATGAAAGATTTACTAGGAACTAGTTAAAAGTTCCTAGGTTAAGAATTGAAAATTACCCCGGTAAACTAAAAAGGGTTAAATCAAGAAATAAAGGGTTTCTTGTTTTGACTGCCCCTTTGACTGAAAAGTCTATCTATAAAGACTCAATCCAAGCAAAGGTTTGGGGTTCTGATCTTTATCTAGGAGAATTATTATTCTGCCTGTTTTGCTCTCAAGAATTTTCTTGCAGAACTGCTCCTGCAAGGAAAGGAGGATTGATTCAGAACTGATTACCAGATAGGAAAACCTACCTTCAGAGCTCTAAGCTACTTGCATGTTGGATTCCAGCTTAGGGGGATCCAAATTTAAACCAGGAATGGTTCTGGGTCATGGTTGGTTGGAACGTCGCAGTTCCCAAGTGATTTGGTCATCAAATAGAGGTGAGATATGCATTGAATTATTAATGTTGGTTATTTAAGTGTGCAGGTGCAGCCATTGACAAAGCTTCAAATTAAGGTATGAAACCCTCGAAAGCATATTCTATTTTATTTCTAAAAGATTCATTACTGTTTATGTTAAGTAATGTCTGCGATGTAATTTCTAACCCTAAGGGTTAAGTTTTATGGTTAACAATCTGCTAGGGTTTGTAATTACAATTTACTAATCTTATGCCGGAGAATTTTTATTATATATTGTTTATGTTCAGGGTGGTATCCTTCATAAATTTTATTGTATTAACTAGGTTTTGATCTTAGTATTATGCTTATACTGTGTTCTCTATATTTAATACTCTGCTGACATATTCCATTTGTCAGCAGAGGCTTGCCCTAGAATTTTAAATAAACTAGTTCAGTGATAATTAATTAAAATATTATTTATGCTAACTATACAAGTTTATATTTTAAAACTAGATCTACTAAGAATGGATTTCATATACTAAACAAGCTAAACGAATTATTAAAGACCTTCCAAGGTCTACTTAATATAATATTTTAAAACCAAAATACTTGACATAACTGGATCAAGCATTAAATTTAATCAGAGGGATATCATGACCATCCATGGTCCTTATCAAGATTTTTCCATAAAAACTATAGTATTAACTTCTATAATAAAACACCATAAATCACTTGCATTATATCTTTAAAGGTCCCATATAATATCCATCATAAACACCCACCTAAAGTTTTACCAAGTAACATTTCATATAACTCTGTATTAATAAACATAGGTCGTATTAATAAACATAGTTTGTATTAATAAAAAGAGGTCGTGGTATCGACCCTCATAGGTTACAAATTCAATTCATAAACAAAATTAAACTCCACAATAAGAACCTTAACATAAATCATTACCATAATCAAAACACATAACAAAAACCCATAGAGTAAATACCTAATATCATTTCTAATATCACTTATAAAATATTTCACAGTTTGAAATTGCCCAGGACCAAATCAATGAAGTTCGTAAGACCCTAGCTATAGTACGGCCTCAGCTAAATATCATTTTAATACATAGTCCAATTTCACATAAGAACCAAATACCGTAATCAATTAATATACACGCTATCGCAGCAATGTTGGAAAGGCTCATGCCATTTACAGCATGGTCTTTACCCATGTTGTCAAAATTATAGCGTCCAAGTAAATCAATGATAGTACACACAAAGCATCTGATTAGGCAAATGCCTCTACCTCTAAAAACCCCAACTCCATTTAAGTACAGTGCCCAATAAAAACGAAGAAGGAAATCGCATACACCATATATCAATTTAACCATTAAATTTTATAAAAGCAATACTTATATCTTTTTACATAGTGATCCCAATGTCTGTACACGGTCGCCATTAAAGACCGAGGACAAGGTTTTTTTACACAGGTGTGCCAATGGGCTATGGCACCATTGCAAGCAATCGTGCAGCCCATGGCTATAAAAGCCCAAAACAAAAACATTAACGATTTACATAACCAAAACAAAATTAAACAGAGTCGAATGGCCTAAGAAACAATTCATGGCATAACACCTCAACATTAAAAAGAAACCAAGTCTATTTTCATAATCCCGAAGGAGAAATCACTTTTGCTACAACATCCAAACCCCAACAAGAAAACCAATTGAAACTTCGCTCTTCCAACAGGGCTGAAAGGTGACATGCATAAGCTTGATTAGCAGGATTACTGTGGCCATGAATGAAACACTTGGATTCAACAGTGTTGTAGCAATGCTGCTCCTCCATTCCTTTCAGCATCTGCAAGCAAAAACCAAGATGGGGATGAGGAGTATGCCACCTTATCAAACTGTAAACCAAACCAATGTGCAGGCATATAAATTCATGTAGGCATACCTCATAGTCTGGAGGTTGCCTCAATGGATATCCCTCTACGTAGAGCCAAAATGAAGAAACCCCAAGTGACAAATATAATGCACAGCTATCGTGAGCCAAGCCTAAGGGAAGGTTGTCACACTTTATGAAGAGCATTAAATGCACCAGGTTGGAGTCCATTAACGATTTATCAAACCCACTCCCATAGTCAAGCCTTGTTACAAGGTATCGTTTAATACCACCCTCCATACCAACACTTAAACCCTGTAAACATATGGTTTATACCATATATCATGTCACCCCAAACTCTAAATATCAAACATTAACACATTACAAAGTTTGCTTTCAGATATAATTTCGATGGTACATGGTCCATAGGATGCGCTGGTCCAAACTTAAGAACCCATGCTTAAAGCTTTTAGATATTTTTTAGACCATAGGTTGAGATCTTAGGGTTTAAATACCTTAGTAACAAAGTATTTATGCTTAAGAAACATGGCATGCAAAGTATGCCATGGTAAAATCTATGACTATAAAAATCCAAAGGTTTGCCCTTCAAACTAACATAATAACCTACCAATAAAAGAACATAAGAGGTGTTAAAAAGTATATTAAAAATATACATAGCATGAAAAAGATATTAATGACATATAGAATGATGAATTTAAAACCATAATGAAGAATAATTAATGTACAGGAACTTTAGCTGTAATAGCTAAATTGACGATAACGACACTTACCAAGTTATAAAACCAATTCAATTAGCAATGTAACAACTAGCAGTAGGTTATCGATGATCAAGGCTATCAATACACTTTACACCAGATCACATAGCAAAGATGAACTGCATTTAAATAAAAGAGGTGCCTTAGTTCGAGTGAACTAAGTAAGCCTACATAACAAAGTAACGCTTTACCTTTCAGTCTGTCATGAGAGAACAAGTCCTGCCACTCCACCCACTTTGTTTCCCCGAACAAAGTTAAGTTAGGATTCCATAATTAACAAGTGCAACAATACAAAAAGAATGAAGCATATAAATCTAGTGTCGACACACAAGCAACGGAAGTGTAAACACGATGTGACACGATACTGAGTAGTAAACGGCAGTATAACATCTTAAGTAACATACATTAAAAATAATGACTAAAAGTAAAGGACAGAACGTAAGAACAACTTATGAATAAATAAAGGTACATGAAGTGTACGTTAGATTTCCGCAAGTGAATAATGTTCCATGTAGGTAGTTTTTACTAGCCTATAAATTTTTTTTTTCAATTTTTGGGGACATTACACAACCTAAGTGTCCATTCTGCAATATGATAGTCCAAAAAACTTCAATCACATTTTCTAGTACGTATTTATGCCAAATATGTTGAAATCATGTCAATAAATTATCATCCCAACTCTTTATTTCCTCCATATCTTGGATGTTACAAATTTTTAGGAGGGGAGGATTTTAATACCCCTCGTAACCTTTAAAATTAACTTCAGTTAAAAATTTTACTCATGAAACAAACATTAATAATTTTGTATAAGATTATTTCTTTAATACAAATGTGAAAATATGGATACGGAAGTTAGGAAGCCATGTAGTTAATTGACACAACCTGATTTCAGGGAAGTAACTAAACATTAGCTATATTTAAGAAGACAATTCACTAATATTGGGAAGGATTTAGTTATCAACTATAAAATTCCTAGGTAGGAAGAAGAAAGAGAGCATGCTATGGATAAATTAAAATTCTTGTGGGAAAGATAGAAAAGGAAATTAAAAGGGAGCTGCAAGAGAACACCAGGTGTGGTGTAGGATATATGATAAGAAATTAGCCGAGAGCTTCCAGTGAACATTTATAGAATGCTAGCATCTGAATTGGAACTGAAACTGAGCACTTAAGGAGGTGATAGGTTATGCGGTAACTAACTCCCAATAATAAGCTAGTGGGAACTTGAAAGTTGTGGAAGGTGAAACATACCCTCAGGGTCTAAGCAAGGGGGTGGAATTCCTTGTAAAATGAAAAAAGATTTTCGAGGTTCCTAAGGTAGGAGGAGCGTGGATGGCTAACTTCCAAATTTCCAATAATACTCGGATATGTGTCCATCAAAACTAGATTATTATTTAAATGCAGAAGAGTGTTTCTTTATAATCTTTATTTTTTGTGTAAAGGGTTGATGACTATCAATTATATATGTTTTATTCATTAATATTGAAATAATATTGTTCAACGATAGGTATCAGTTCAACTAGTCAACACTATAAATGAAGGACACGAAGATGTTATCAAAGTTCTATTTCAGCAAAACTTAGTGGGTTAAGATTATACTAAGGTCGGATAAAGATGTTCTCCTGAAATATTACAAAAACAATGAAAAGTAAATGAACTCTAGTATTCTTTGAACCCTCAAACCATATATTTGGAGGAGCTAAGAAATACTAAATTTAAAAAAAAGTAAAATATTATGAAGGTTACATTCACATAGTAAATAGCAGTAAAAAGTCACAACACGGTAGGAATAATGTTGGTAGAGTCCTACCTAATCAAATATTAAGATAATTAACATAACCAAAAATTATCACTGTGCACAACCAGATAATTAGTCCTTGAACCACATATTTAACCAGTGCACAGTCATCAACAGCATTTATCTGTACATGTTATTCATAAACAATAAGTTATTTAGAAATAATAAACCTGCATTGTTCTTGATTATTTACTAACACGGGAAGTTGGTGAGCATCTTACACACATTTCATATTTAAACAGAGAAAAATGGGTAAAAATCCAACCTACAAGGCCTTTATACAACTCTGTATCCATTATGCGACAGTAGGAAGGGACATCAAATGCAATAAAACAAAATACAACAGCCATATTTGGTGGATTCCTTCCATAACGATTATCCAAACTTCCTCTTCAACCAAAACTTGCTACCGCGACGTTGATAGGAGATAGAGGAGAAGACTTACCATGAGGATTTACGCTTTCAACCAGTGCCAAATGTGTTTTTGATAATGATCTCCTATACAAAAAGGAGAGTGGGGATTAAACCTAAAACTCTTTAGGTTTTAAGACTAAATAATGGATAAATACCGGAGAAAGAATTACCCTTTGGAAGCAACGAGAAGTAGAAGACAACACTCAAGAATTATCTTAACCTCAACTACTTTCCGAACTTAGAAACAGGCCGTTTATGAATATGAACCCAAATCTATTTTGCATAACAAACAAAGTAAATAATCGAACCACCAAGATATCCATGAGGCTAGGTTGAAAACAATAACCTCAACCATAATACAAAGTTCATGCCTTTTTCATCCATCTAAACTCAATGAAAAAGCGGGTAAGTGGAGCCAGTTATAAGTCACTAGAATTTAATTACGATTTAATGCAGTATGAAACTCATAAACAACAACATGTCCAAGTACACTTGTCAACCAGTGGTTGATTCTTTTTTTTCTCATAATAATAATAATAATAATAATAATAATCTATTTTTAAGGTCACCGCCAAGAGAGACACCAAATTGGTGTATGAAACCCCCTTGTTTGTGGGACAAGGGACCCCCCTCTGCGCAGCGATTTAACTGCTAAAGTCTATAGAGGTGTGCATATATCAACGTAGACCTGCTAAACCATTTAACCATGTTGGTAACCCTTCGACGAAGCAATATCTTGGTGGTAAAACATGCAAGGGAAAAGAATTGGAAAGTGGGTTAGCTAACAACTAAGTAAGTAATACCCACCTCCATATCCTATCGTAACCCTGGAAAAACAAGTTTATAGAAGAACAAAACTTAAATTTTCCATAGAGACTGTATGGTAAAATATTTACCCCTCCATCTATGGAAGTTTAGATTGGAAACCTACTAGAAATGACATAGTATTATGTATATATACATAGATTAAAAAAATAAATTGTAGTTAAATTTTTGAAGATAGGTTTATTACAAATGGTATCAAAGTAAGGTTATAAATATCAGACCTAATGGGTCATCACATACTCACTCAGTTATACATATAATTTTTATAGTTAAATGATCATTTATAGACAATTTAATTTCTGAAAAATAAAAAATAAAACAATCCTTGTTGCACATAGATCAGTAATGATTGAATCAAGACAAATCATGGGAAAAGAACTAGTACCCAAGGCTATGTCGGTACTGCAAAAATCAAGTCTCTACATAGAACTTGAGGCAAAATGAGGCAAAAGGCTATGTCGGTAATGCAAAAATCAAGTCAGAAATGTTAGAAAACTATGAGATGTTTGAAGACTTACTTAGATAGTCTTGAGGCCGATAATGTCAAACCAATGAACGCTAAATCAAATCACGAAGAGATAAATTAGTTAAGGGCGCTTGCACGAAGTTGGTTCCACTTTTTAGTGCCACTTTAGAAATCGAAAACGCACATCCGAAATGTAAATCTATAATGCATATGCGTTATTGATGCTACTTTCAGAAAATCCGAGCCCTAAATCGAGGCTAAGGTTAGTTACCCAATATTGCATGTGTGATATATCACACTTGTGTTTTTAAAGAGTTACAAATCACAAGTTCGATACATCCTACTTGTGATTTGTTAACAAAAGAAATATAGAGGCCCGTGGCCTCAATTTCTTATTTGCACAGTGAGGGCCCCGATATTGGTACCGTGAAAAACCGCACTAGCAATTTGAGTTTGAGACTTTAGAGGCGCCTTTGGAGGGTAATTTATAAGGGACAATTCAGAACTTGGCTCCAATGGAAGGTAAGTAATCATTTCCTTCATAATTTCTTTCAATTTTTGTTTGTTTTTGTTAATTTTATAGTCTTAATATTTGTTAAAATCGATTTAACAAAAAAAATTGAATTAAATCAAACAACGATATATTAAAAAAAAATTTAATTTGTTGTTTTAATCTTAACAGATAACAGAAATGTTGAAGATAATGTGCAAAATGAATCCACTAATAACCAAGAACCACACACAAGCCCAAACAGGGAGGGGGAAAAAGACCAGAATTTAGAGATTCTTGCTCATTTGGGTGCATTGAGGCGCCTTATCTCATTCTTTAGAGGGGGGACCATTTTAGACAATCATTAGCCAATGCATTGGATAACATAAGTGATACGATTTCCAATGCCTAGTGAGCACTGTACAACATTAGCTCATACATAGAATCCATGAGGAAATACTATTTTGATGGTTTGAGCTATAAAGACATCAAAAAACTAAACATAGCCAAAGACCAATTGTTTTCATTATTTCAGGACCCTAGCATCGGATTGGTTCCACCCACTAGTCGAGAACAAATTTCCATAGACTGGTGCATGGAACCAAATGTGAAAGCCAATTGGATGGATCACTTGTGCATGGTCTTTGATGAAGAGCCTCATGGGAATAGAGACATCCCATTCTATTTCCTGAGGAAGTTGTATGCAGAATTTATCTTGGAGAAACATGTTAACTATTTTGATATTTTAGAGTTCCAAGGTGCGATTCATGGGATTCCCCAAGATAGTGAAGGGGATAGGACTGATCCTAACTGTGTTTTACACCCTCCATGCCCTCCACACACACCAAAACCCCCTCAGGTATATCCTCCTGTGGATCCTGTGATTGATGGTACAAAAGAGGACTTATGTGGCTTGGAAAATACATTACTTCAACATGGGACTTGTGTCCAAGGAAATTTGAGCCAAGGTGTTGGAACTTCTGACGATGGCCCGTCCCACACTTAGGATCCACATACTAGGTCTCCAAACTATACTAGAGGTATAGATTGCACTGAGGATGCAGAGGGTTCATAGCTTCGTGTTATTCCACACCCTTGCACAACATGTGGAGGCATATTTTATGAGCCAAATTCAGAGTTCCAGGATGATGGATTACTTCAATATGTAACTAAAACTCATTCTTTTCATATTATATTTTGTTTTATATCACAATTTTAGATTGTTTCATAATTTATTTCTATTTAATTATCTAACAAATTATGTGAACAAATATACAGTTGGTGTCCCATCACACCCTAGATTTGCATAGTCCGACGATTGATGTTGTTAACATTGATGCAGCGGTCAATGTTGTATATGGTTTTGGTGCTTCACCATTATCTGTAAGAAATTTAATTTTTAATTTGTCATCGTTATTTACATATTTATAGTAGATATTTCTACATTCAATACATCCTATTCTGGATACAATATGTTTTATGCAAGGAGGGAAGGATGAGTTTGTGGAATCCCAGCCAATTCCCTCGCATGTAGAGGAAGATTGTGAGACAAAGGTATTATTTTAATTATGTTTTTAAATTATACTTTTAATAATTCTTTATGTATGCTTTTAATTATTCGAAATTTTCTAATTTTATGTTTAGGTTTTGTTACGTAGCATGATATCTATGCTAGCAAAATGACCTTTTTGATTGGGGACCTGCCTCTCTCCACCCCTAGGTACATGTATGTTTCACTCTCTTTGAAAAATTCATTTTTCGTCCATCTTGTATATGTCTCGTTTTCTTTGTATTATCTGACATTGACATATGTTACTTTATATAGACATATATTGAGCCAGTGGTGCTTGAAGAGCACCAAATCCAGGTTGTTGGAGACCCACCTCTTCCCTCCACGTAAATGTATGTTTCATTTTCTTTGAAAACATCATTTTCTGTCCATGTAGTATATGTCTCATTTTATTTGTATTTCCTAGCTTTGACATATGTTACTTTACGCAAGAATATAGTGAGCCAGTGGTGCTTGAAGAGCACCAAATACAAGTTGTTCATGACCCACCTCCCCCCCCCCCAAGGTACATGTATGTTTCGATTTCTTTGAAAACATCATTTTTCATCCATGTAGAAATATGTCTCGTTTTGTTTTTATTATCTAACATTGACATATGTTACTTTATGTATCCTGCTAGTGAGGAAATGATGCTTGAATAACACCAAATCAATGTTGTTGGTGATCCACCTCTGACCCCTCCCCAGGTACGTTTATGTCTCTCTTTCTTTTAATTGTGCTTTTAATGATTCAACGTGTACTTTTTTAATTATTTAAAATTGTTTAATTGTATCTTTATCCTTTTTTACATAGGAACATACTTTTGATTATGTTTTCCATCGAGCGACCTTCTTCACTAATGCATATAGAAATCCTTTTATCCCGTTGTGAGTTGTTCCACCCACTAGTTACACATCTCTTCATGACCCCCAGGTAATTTATATATTGTTTACCTTGCTTATATTGTCTTTTGTACACACAAGTATATTTTTCCTTGTTTCTGCCATTGATATGCTGACATTGACATATATATTATGTTATGTTGCTTGATAGTGAGTGAGTGGTGCTTAAAGAGCACCCAATCAGGGCCATCGCTCACTCATCTCTCCCCCCCCAAGGTACATGTATGCCTCGCTTTCCTTGAAAATGTCATTGTCCCTCCATGTAGTATAGTTTTATTTTTACATGCAAGTATGTTTTTCATGCACCCATTGATTTATTGACATTGACATATATATCTATATATTATGTATCTTGATAGTGAGCAAGTGGTTCTTGAAGAGCACCCAATCGGTGTCGATTCTAGTGTGACATCATCACTAACACCATGACCCACCATAACCTACTCACGTACAGTAAGTAAAATTTTTATATTGGTTTCGAATTTGAACAAATGTACATAGAATGTTTTTAGGTTGGTAAACTAACTTACAAATTTTGGTTTGTCCTCAGTCTCCGCAAATGAGATATGTCCCTCTTCTTCAGCATTGGGGATCACCAATGAGAAGCCAGAAAAGAAAGATAGACTTCTCAGAAGACATTGATAGTGGCAGTGAAAGGGTATAGGGGGGATACATACATGTAACGTTTGGTTTGTATACACATAGATGTATAGTTTGATCCACTATTTTTTATTATGGCCATGTGGCATGCCAATTTTTAAAAAATTATTTGTATGTATATAATATAAAGAAAGGTTCAAATTTATATATATGGTTGACTTGATTTTGGAACATGATCTTTATTATATTCCTTATATATGGTTGACTTTATTTTAGAACATGATATTTATATTAACATACCCTACTAACTATTTGAATATTTCCAATACTTCAAGGAAGAATTTATGACTCATCCAACTAAGATCAAGTAACCATTAAGTAATACATGGGAGATAATAACTAGGCACCACATCATAAGTTGTTCAGGACATCCTAAAAAGATAATAAAAACTTCATACAAGACCAATACAAATGAATTGTCTCTATGAAAATCAGAAAGATATATAACTTCAGAAATCCATCCTTAATGAAATACCAATATCATGGTTCAATTAACAACCCATGTAGGGCTATCATCAACTTTTTAACATCATAACGATACCATACACTACCTAAATTCCATATGCTAACATCATAACATCATATCCATACCACTAACATCATACATGTGTTTCTACTTCTAAGTCATGCATGCATGTGAACTTCCACTTATGATCCATGTTCAACCCTATTCATTTTGTTTATGCATCTAAGCCTAAAGAGTTCATAAAACCATACTTATAGGATAACCATACCATAAAATACCTAAATTCCAAACACTAACATCATAACATCATAGCCATACCACTAACATCATAACATCATACATGTGTTTCTACTTCCAAGTCATGCATGCATGTGAACTTCCACTTGTGATCCATGTTCAATCTTTTTCATTTTGTTTCATGTATCTAAACCTAAAGATTTCATGAAACCCTAGTTATATCATCACCATACCATAAACTACCTAAATTCCATACACTAACACCATAACACTAACATCGTAGCCATACCACTAACATCATAACATAATACATGTGTGTGTACTTCTAAGTCATGCATGCAAGTGAACTTCCACTGGTGCTCCATGTTCAACCCTATTAATTTTGTGTCATGTATCTAAACCTAAAGAGTTCATGAAACCACAAACAGTCTATTTCTAATTCTAAGTCTATAGAAATGTTTGTCTGATCATCTTACAAATGGACTATTTCATTAACCCCCTTGAAATTGGTGCCAAGTGTCACTCAATCCCATGTATCAACTATATCTGTATACCCACAATCATCCCATTCATCGATGCTACAGGAACTGCAAAACCAAGCCTTCAATATTGTCCAAATTCATAGGGCCAAGTTGTATGAACTTCTAATTGAATGAAATTGTCGAGTTCCATGCACTATGTTCACTCGATGTGTTTGGGATCCGTCCACATTTGTAAACCTCCCAGAATATTCTGTGTAGTAGGTGTTTCCTTGTTGCTTGATCTCCCATTATATATGCACACCATTTCATTATAGATGCAGTGTCTCGAAGGCGAGAACCTGTAAAATTCATCTCTTCCCTTCGAAGGGAAGTTTTTATGCATGCACCAGCCCGATCGTGCTCTCCTTTTCCATGACCAATTTCAAATTAGTTCCATATATGTGGCACCTTGTATTTTATTTGCAACAAACACAACCATTGAAATACATGTGCCTTCTTGAACTATCCAACAAAACCATCTGACCAAATGAAATGACGATAAAATGGAATATACATAGCTATCACCCAATCATAGAATAATTTAAAGCAATTTTGCACGTAATGGATCTCATGGTTCCGGTCATCACTTGGGTAGAAGTGAAATTATTTCAGTATCACACGTTTCTCTTCATTGCTATCTAGCCCATGTTGGTATGTGTTATCGACCATTATGCTCATATGCTTTGAGTGATAGTATTGACTTTGTACATCATTTTGTAGTTGTATGGTGTAATTTTCAGCAAAGTCAACCATTAGTAGTATTGTTCCAAGAGGGAAGGTTTCCTATCATATTTTGAATTGCTCATCTTGACACCATGTCATATCGACGTGTTGAATATGCTGTTGGATATTTCCATGAAACTCTGAAATAAAATCACATACTTTCACTTGGTCTAAAAAAATAAACAGTGTTATAAAACAACATAAAAAGATGTACATGTAGTCACAATTAATGTACATGAAGTAACCAATTTAATATTCTTTCTTTCTTTCCCATCATGTAGCTGATATGTCTCATACTGATAGTTCTACTTCTCTACAATTACATTCCCGAATTCTTGATCTTCACTATGATGGATGCAATCATACCATAATGATATCCCTCCACAATTGTTGCAAGAACCCTCTACACATTGTTTTAAGTAATGTGTCTTCCTATCTTACCTCAAACACATCATGCTATGGATGAAATCTCTGGATGACATTGGAGGTACTATACTTGAGCATTCATACACATGGTTAGGATGAAAAAAATGATGTATATGTGCAAATGTATGATAATATAGATCAAACTGTATGTGGTATCTACAACAACAAGTGTTCTGGATGGTATTGATTATAACATACCAAGGCTTGCATTTTTCAAAATATCTTTTCTCGAGCCTTGGCCCTACATGGGAAAAGTTAAACATATTGAACAATTGAGTTTGTGTCATGTTAAGATAATGTTTAACACGAGGGTAATTTTCATAGAACCCCTACAATGTTTCAACACATCCTTTTTGTTATAAGAAGGCCTAGTGTTACCATGCCAAAACGTGTGCACTAGTCCCTTCACAGCTTTGACTAACTTCATGTCTTTGTGGGGAAACCTACCGCTAAATGTCCATAATGTTTCCATTTGTCCCTCTACATCAAGGATGTCTCTTCTTACTGAATATTTTTTAAGTGTCTTTGGATATAAAGGAACAATTTGTGATGTGCATTTAAGTAAACGACATTGACTTGTGGATCTACATACAACTGATTCAGCCAAAATGCGGTGAGCCACATTATAGTCCCATGAATAAGTTTGTTTACCAATTGATGTGAATGCAGAAGCAAGAGATTTAAAAATGTGATTAATTGATTCAATATTCTTTAATGTTCTTATGCCTAAATATCTTCTAACACTTTCCATATTTCTAGATTTAAGCAAAGATAAAAACAATTTGCATTTACCAGCTTTGGATTTGTTATCAAAATATTGATTCGTTATTGGAGAACAATGACTAAGGACAGTGCATTTAGCCACCTTACCTTCCATGGAATTCAATTCGCTCTTGTCCATTTGTATGCGTTTAGGAGTTCTCTTTCGTTTTCATGCGAGATTTATTGTCGTTTGAAATGATGGAGTGACGTTTACATCCACTACAGGCTAACAAATTCGATTAGGAGATTGAACAACCTGGCATGGTTGTTGCAGAGTCACATTTTCATAAGGAGTAACATAATTATTGAACCCTTCACAATATTGTCTTCTTAATAATGGAACAAGAATATCATCTCCCCTATAACCAGCTTCCTTTAATGTTGCATTATCTTCCTTAGCCTCTACGTCAGGCATCTATTGAGCGGGAATGGGAAATATTTGCTCATCCAATGAATGTTGATGATTTCTTGGATCTTCCCCCTCTTCTTTTCTTTTTTATTTTCAGCTTCTTACGGTGTAATCACCTTCCTTGCTGACTTTTGATCTCTAGTATGTACATTTGCCATTGAAATCCACCCAAACTTGTACAAAACCTATGGATTTGTGTAAGAAATGATTAAACTGCATATTGAACAGTTCTCTTTGCATGGTTTCAGAAGAATTATGCCTTTTATATAGTAAACCAGGCCCACAACATCCAACCCGACATTTTTTAAATAACACATATCGCATATGTGATATAACACATGTATGTTTTATCACATATGCGATATGGATAAACTGCTTTTTACTTAACGTGCATTTTGTATTACATGATCGCTAAATTGCATATGCAATTTATCGCATATCAAATATTTAAACTTGATAACCTTATAATGGAACCCATACTAATCGTTAAGGCCTCCATACCTATCCTTGGACCATGGTAGTTTCTTTAGAACGATCTCTTGTCTAGGAATATTCATAATGGTTCCTATATGACCATGGTCAACACCTCCTGAACAATCCTTAATGCATAAAATAGTATAATTGTACATATATCCCATATCAAGGCTAAATATCCCCTTTAAAGGGCGTGTGTAGTGGTTTAAGACTTGTTTTTGTTACACTATTGTCCCATTACCATGGTTAATACCCTGAGACCCATCCTTAGTGCATAAAACCTCATAATGGCACCCATATCCCACTAAAGGCCAAATATTCCATCTATAAGGCATGTGTGTTGATTTAGGGACTTATTATCTTCTTTTCCATGACTATCATCAATGTACAGAGACCCATCCCTCACATCCAAAACCTATAATGGAACCTTTGTCCCATTATAATACCATTTAGACTCCCAATATTCCATCTAGATGGTCTATGTGGTGGATCATGTCACAAAATTACATTGGCTAAGAGGGGGCAGAGTCAATGGAGGGAGAGGAAGGTGTAGAGGAAATAATGGGAGGGAGGAATGGGCAGGGGACATAAATGGGGGGGATGAAGGGAGGAGAAATATAAGGGGAAGGGAGGGATGGGTAGGGTATAGATATGAGGGGGCGATGGAGGGAGGACAAATATAAAGGGAAGGGATTGGTGGGAGGGAGGGCCTTGGGGTATTAGACAATTTGAAGGGATGAAACCTCTACTTTAGGCCCTAAATTAAGCTTCTAGGAATCTAGGACCACCAATAACAACTTAAACCACCATATGTTACCTCTTGAGGCTATTCTTAGCTTTGTGTGTGGGGATTGACACCATTTGATTGTTTTAATCACTAATTATGGGTTTAGAGACCATTGACATGGTTGAGCGATCAGGAAACCCAGGTCATAGACACTAAAGGAAGCTTCTATGGATCTAGAGAAAAGAATAATGTATCAATCCACCACAGGGGGTCTTTGGCCTTATATTAGGGATATGCGATTGATTGGTGATTTTGTTTATAGTAGTTATGGGTCTCAGGTCCATCTGCATGGAAATGGGAGGAAACTCAAGCCTTGGGACCTAAATGAATCCCTTAGTCATTGAAGGTCAATAAGGACACTTCAAACTACCACGGAGGACCTATTGATGGTATCCCTACCCAAAAACTAGGGATAATCAGGACATCGAGAAATTTTAAATAGTAGACATGGTTCTCAAGGCCTTACACATGGTTGACGAAGTAAACCCAAGACTTAGTCCATAAAGGAATATTATATCCATCCAAGGCCTAGAATGATACCTCAAATCAACTGAAATGACTTACAAGCACTAGGCATTGGTTGTATGGCATTCGACATTGTTGGGGGAGCAAGCATTGGGATTGTACTCTAAAAAAAACTTCTATGAATCCATGACCATGAAAAACACCTCAAAAGACCAGCCATGACCTATTGAAGTTACCCTTTCCTTCGAGTGGTGTCATGGATGTCGTTAGAAGGTTTTGTATAGTAGATATGAATCCATGGGCTTGGACATTGTTCAAGCAGGAAACCTAGGCCTTGTACCATAGAGAAAAATTCTTATAATATAGTTTTAAGAATTAAATTTGATCCACCATACATGATCTCATGAGCATATCTCGGGCATAGTTGTGAGATAAACCCTAAGTCATTCTCAAGGAAAATGTATACATCATGGAGCCTCAACATAGTAGAGAGATGACACCTTGGCCGTAGGCCCTAAAAGATGTTTTTTTTTGTCCACATACAAAAATAATGCTTTGAAACAACATAAATGATCTCGCAATTCTTATCCTCATATTGGATGTGTTGGTACCACTAGGAATAATTTAGAGCTAAATATGAGTTTCGAGCCTTAGAGAAATTTTAGACAATAAAACTCAATCATTAAGTATAAAAAGCATCTCCTATGTCGAAAGAGCCATGAACAAGTGCCTTGAACCTCCAATAATATGACCTCATTATACACAACCATTCACAAATTTTAGTCTAAGTGTCATCCTCTTGCCACACTAAACCGCTTTCGAGGGGCCAATAATTACCATGATATTTTCTTTTTAGATGGATTTTCTCCCAAACACTATCCTCTAACTTGCACTAGTGGAAAATGAGAGATTAGTTACCAAAAACATGACCAAAATCTGCATATCAATGACCACTTTTGGTTTGGTGATCGATGGTGGCTAATTTATGGTCTTTTATTACGTGACCAAAATTAGTCATTTATAGCTTGTCAATTGGTCATTAATTTGGTCATATATTTGAATCATTGACCAAATTTATGACCACATGACAAACTAGAATATGACCAAATTTGGTCGCATAATAAAAGACGGTAAATTAGCCACCAAAACTGTTTTTTGGTCATTGATATGCAAATTTTGGTCATTTCTTTTGTCAATTATATCTCATTGTTTGGTCACGTATCTCTCAAATATGTGAATTTTGGTCATTAATCTCAATTATTGGTCACTAATTTAGTCATTTTTAGTCGTTTGATGTGTGGTTATTATATTTTAGTAGTTTTAATGGTGTGCATTATTAATCAATATACATTTTTAATATGATATTATGTTTAAATTAAAAAAAAGAATCATACATTATTTATCATCATCTAATACACATGTGAATTATTCAATGTCACATTAATTAGTTAATTACAACACTTATAAATAATATAAAGTACAACCATATAAGTTTTAAAGTGCAAAAATGATATTATATGAAATGTCAGGTATTACAATAAATATGAGTTTTCTCAAAAACTATCTCCATATAACTTTACATGAAAATCATCTAGCACATCGATGACTTTTCAAAATATTACAATGGCTAAACCATCCCACTTGTACTTTGCTGCTAAGTCATACTTAGATCCCACGGCAGCTTCAAAACCATACTACAACTTGAAACCCTCAACAACAGGCTCTTCATACTCAATGGAAAAGCCTCAGCAGTAGGCGTTTCATACTCAATGAACCACTTAGTTAATCTCGCCCCTACAAAATCTAATAAAAAAATCTCACTTGTAAGTAGAAAAACAATGAACTGTAAATTAGAAAAACAATGAAGCAAATTAGTTATAACGCTCAACAGTTAACAATAGAAACGAAGATCATGTGCAAAATAGGAAAATATAATCTAACAAATTCAATTTAAGAATTTGTTAATTAAACTTGAAAGGCTAAATCTACACTATTCAATACATAAGAAAAATGAAGAATATAATTTAAATCTAGTATATATTAAAAAGCGTAGCGAATAGAAAAACAACACCATCTCCAATTAGGCTGACTCTCAACATAAATAAGTTTTCCTGCATTAAAAGGAAAAGAACTCCAATAAGCATGAAAAGTAATTGACAATCATGGTAGGTTTTTTCCTGACCTTTTCATCCACGACACTTCCATTCACTTCAACATTATTTGCAATTAATTTCAATGGGTAGCTTAAATCCCATTTAACAATGCCTGCACCAATCTGTGAGCACCAAAAAGGCCAACACAGTTTAAATCCCATGTAATAACAAGTTGCAAAAGATTAAAAGAAATGGAATTTTGTGTATACACATAATATTTCTACGTTCAACAAATAATTTGTCATTCAACTATAAAACATGGCTCTAGAATCCTTTCCACCCCCATTGAACTTGATCCTGAATGACAGAGACAAATATCACACCTATTGCTCATTGTTTTTAAGTGTATCTTTGATAGCATCAACCTTTGAAGAAACCCTCAATGGACTACACCCACCATCAACAATGATGCCTTCCTCAACAACTTCCTGTATATAGTAATGGTTGTAAATTAACTCAAACTTTATCCAGCATTTAAGCACATAAAAACTATGAATCTATATTAATTCTTTATGCTGAAGTTTAAATCCTTGATTACAAACAATAGATTATTTTGAAGTGCCCTATCAAATATATACAATTCAATGTAGAATTAATTTTTTGTTCATGGATTATGAAGAGTACACAATATATGTACAATTGAGAACTTTTTTGTGTGTGTGTGTGTGTGTGTGTGTGTGTGTGTGTGTGCTCTTCTCTTATGCCCTTCCATACACTACCAATTTATGATACCCTGTAAACTCACCACCTTTATCAAGAAAGTTGTAGGATTTACCAGTAGCATGATCAGCTACAGATTGTTGAAGGGCAACTTCAAGCACCGTGAGTGCTTCAACCACATCACAAATTTCAGCCTACACAGACCACCTATATTAATAATTACTTGTATTCTTTCAGGCTTCAGGATGTTATCTACTGAATTATCTTGAGAATCTTTTTTGCTTGTAACAAATAAAATTTAATTTAATAATTTATGTTCTACTATAGCTTGAGACACCAACAAATGAATTATAGCAATAGATTGGTAAATATATTGTACAAAGAGATCAGATGACCTTTCTTTTTTTCCACCTCCATTCTTTTTGAACTTGGTTCGGCCCAAAGCTATCCATGCTTTTATCTCAGGATCATCAATAGGATTGGTTGGATTCAATTATTGCAATGGATGCCTTATGATTTTGTCTGATCAATTTGGCATCAACACAATTGTAAATTGTATATGGGCAACCAGCTCACCTTCAAGGCACAAAGACATTATCAATTAATAATTGCATGCATTTACTAAAAAATCTTCAAATATAGTGATCAAATGAGCATACCAATCAATTTGGCACAAGCCACCAAGTGTAATTGCAATGTGCAAAACAAATCCATCTTTTCAGTTTTGAAAGGATATATTTTGATTGTATCTCAAATAAAGATGCAATAATAGATCAAAATTTGGCATCAATTATGAATTTCAAATAGTGATACAATCTTGACTTCTTATGTCCCTTGAGAAATAGTAAATTCAGATCTCACAAAGGGTGTTTTGGCATACGAAGTTTCGTTGGCATATTTCAAGTAAATGTCGATTTCAGAAACTCACAAACAACTCAAAGAACTTTTCCTAATCATTAAAATCATAGATATATATGGAAACCCAATAGTTATTAGTAATTACAGGTATAAAATTATAAACTATAAAACCCAGGAGCTAACCTTTGATTACTTGACCACTGCCAATTTCAAATTCTATTGGCTCACCCCTCTCCAAGCTTGAGTCGAAAATTGTCCCATATGTAAGAAATCCCTACAATAAATGGAGGATACCATGACAGTCTAGTTGGAATTTTATCATTAAATTCAGATCTCACAAAGGGAGTTTTGGCATACAAATTTTTATTGGCATATTTCAAGTAAATGTCAACTTCAGAAACTCACAAACAAATCATAGAAATTTTCCCTAATCATGGAAATCACACACACACACACACATATATATGGAAACCCAATAGTTATTAGTAATTACATGTATAAAATTATAAACTATAAACCCCAAGAGCTAACCTTTGATTACTTGACCACTGTGAATTTCAAATTCTATTGGACAACCCCTCTCAAAGCTTGAGTAAAAAATTGTCCCATCTATAAGAGATCCCTACAATAAATGGAGGAAACCATGAGATTCTAACTGAAACTTTATACTAAATTCACATCTCACAAAGGGAGCTTTGGCATACAAAGTTTTATTGGCAATTTTCAAGTAAATGTCAACTTCAAAAACTCACAAACAACTCAAAGAACTTTTCCTAATCATTAAAAGCATAGATATATATGGAAACTCAATAGTTATTACTATTGAGTAATTCAAGATACTTCCAAGTAGCGTCCTTATCCCAATATTTCAAGGATTTCATAGGAACTGCAATGACCCAAAGAAAAATGTAATTACTAATAATACATTCAAGGATTCCATTATCCTATAACAGAAAGTTAGAAAACAAATGGCAGTCAAGAAAACAAGTAGAAAACCAACCAATCGATATCACAACTGTCCAATTTTCATGTTGAAGATGGCCCATCTGCAACAGGCAGCTAACTAGACAAGCAGTTAGCGAACTTAAGGAAGTTTCTAGAAGAACTAGTACCTTTTCTATAGAATATGAATAATAAAAAAAGGTCCAGTTGATATATATTATATCTGAAGTATGTAAATAATGTATCTGATCTCAAGCTATTGGTAAACCATTATCAAAGATTAAAAAAAAATCCTGAAGGGACCTTGACAGGAAACGAAGAAAGCATGCTTGCAATGACAAGGAAAAGGTTTAAATCTGTGTGGATACCTTATGTTAAATGATCACACAATTTTAATGTTTTCTAATCTTGTATACTCTTTCTGCTGGGAACTGGTTGGATGGGAAGGACTAAAATACATACCTGGTCACCATACGTATAAAGGCCATAAAAATTAAACACAAATCAAAGTAAAAATTGCAAACGATAATGCTGACAAAGAAAAATTGATAATATCCTTTTTTTTTGCAATTTAAAGCTTGGAGGCCTGAAAAATATTGATTTTGAGATGGAGAAACTCATGCACATTTTAGACGAGGTGTAATACGTAGCTGGTCACTATGGATAAAAAGACCATAAGATTTTGAAATAAATCAGAGTAAATTGCAAATGACAGTGTATCTGACAGAGAAATGGTGAAGGTACTTCTAATATCTTTTTTTTTTTGCACTTTGAAGCTTGCAGGTTTGAGAAATATCAGTTTCTAGATGGACAAAGTTGTGTGAACTTCATATATTTTAAGGTTTATCAAGAGGATATATTTCTATTTCTGGACGTTTTATAACAAATAATATTTATTTCAAAGAACTTCTTGTGTTTCTGGTAATCATTGAACTATGACATGAGAAACTCAAAAGAATAAACCTCATAATATAATTGTAGAAAGATCTTTGCAACAACAATATGAATAAAAAAGAGGTTTGCATTCAAATATGCATCTTGCAAACTTGAAGTTTGTAGAGCAAGGTTCTTAAATTCTAAGCTTAACTCTTACAATTTCAAGCGCTCCACAAATGACACCACATAATATGTTACAATAGTTAATTTGATGTCAGTTTAACCAAATAGTATGAGTTGCAGCCCTATCATTTGGTCACATATTCAAAAAGTTAGATGGAATGATCTGAAATGAAATGGCATCCACACGTACTTGTAGTAGTATCTTGGGTAGTGTCAAATGCCATAAATGAGGCCATTTTCTAGGAGGAATACCTATCCCCATCTCAAGCCTTATGTATGGTAAAAATAATCCTATCATGAAATGAAAATACATCCCAAAACTTCGAAACAAAAAATAGTGTAGAAACCCAACATTGACAAATTAGGCTTGGGGTTTTTTTATGGTGATTCTAAAGGAAATCCAAGACCATGGGGGAATATGTCTATTGTAATTTAAGGAGGACCATTGGATTTATTTCAAAACTTGATTTGTACATGGGACAAAGAGTTGAGAAGGTATCTACACAATGAATTTTCTTCTTAGATGACCAAAGAGTGGAATACACAAGATCTTCAAGTTTTCAGGGATTCTAACTTAGTCATTTCATGGATGCATGAAAGGAACTCAAATCAGAAACTTCTACTACAAAAAAATATCCATAATGCAAAGGAGCTAAATGAGCAAGGTTACCTCTATATCCTTCTGTCATGTGTATAGAGGAAATAACAAGAATATTGATTTACTGTCGAAGCAGGTAGTTGATCTTCATATGGATCTAGTGGATGTAACCAAGCATAAAGATGGGGGTGCTTTCCTCTTCCCTTTAGGTATATTATGTTCTAACACATTTTAAGACTTTCTTCTATGAGAGTGGTATCAATATACCCTGACGAATGCTGGACAACTAGTTTTCTATCTTTCAGACTCACAACCCTCCATCTGTTCAGTTTTTGTAGTTTTGAGTCTTGGCCTCTTCTCCATTTGGGATCCTATGATGGTTATGCAGTTATCTTAAATAAATATTATGATTCATGTGAATGCTAATGATGCTTGTTACATTTTGTTATCGTCTCATGGATGTTTTTTCTCCTAATTATGTAATCAGTAGGTATACTTGTTTTTGTCAACTTTTGTAAATATTTTATGTTCCTTTCCTCACAATTCTAGAATATGGATTAAAAACCATTTCACCTTGAAAATGAGGTTTTTTTTGTAAGAAAAAGCATGCTAAGACATGATAGTTTTATTAATGTCCACAAATGACCAAGGAATAGGTCAATGGGACGAGGGAGTACAATCAGTGACCAAAAGAATGTAAGAGTATATTGAACACTTTGTTATATGTGATCAAACTAAGAAAGATACACAAGAAACCAAAAAAGAGGAAAAAATTATGAAGTTTGCATTACACAAAAGAGAAGTAAAAACCGTAAGAGGATTCAGCTTGATGGAGTTGCACCCACTCAACTAATTGAAAGCCTAAAAAAAACCTTTAAACATTGATACTTTCATAATGAAATTATAGCTTTAAAATAAGGATAAATGATAAACAAGAAATCCAAATTCAAATGGCCTTGCAAGTTCATAGCTACCAAATTTTGATGCAAGGTGGTAGAAATGATCTTACATAGCTTTCTGATATAAAAAAAGTATTTATTACTCAACAAGATATCACCTGTAATATAGTTCCCATTGTAGATGCCAGCACAATAGATCCGGACATGTTCATGGCTCAATTCTATTAAAATTCATATTACAGAACATGGAGCATTTTGATTAGAAATTAAGAACAGGAAAAAAAACCCTAGATGTTATATGCATCATGTAGCTTCCTCTTGTATCTTTCAGGAGAAATTTTCTTAAGCAATGCACCATAATAGTGTTGATATTGGACAATATGAATTACATTTAACATCCGCCAAATAGTATATTTTTTTCCTGTACCTAGAGGCCCTTGTACCAAAGTAAAGGGCCAAGGTTCCTGCCACCCAGCAGACCCAACTCCATTTGTACCAGTAGCAGTATGCATACCTTTCTATTGAATACCTTCCAGCTGTGGAATATTTAATGTCCTATGAAGATGTTTGGTAAAAGTAGCTGTAAAACATTCATGCATTGTTGGAGGCTGTTCCTCGTACTTAGGAAAGTGCTCCAGGATAGGATTTAAAATTGCTCTTTGCATCTGGAATGTGAAAAAGACAACGGATCATAAACAATAAAAAAACTCAAAAAAACAAACCTAATACATCTAACTGCAATCAATCTACAATTATTACCTAGATATTAATATGC
Organism: Pseudotsuga menziesii; assembly: GCA_001517045.1. Classification (NCBI taxonomy): domain Eukaryota; kingdom Viridiplantae; phylum Streptophyta; class Pinopsida; order Pinales; family Pinaceae; genus Pseudotsuga; species Pseudotsuga menziesii. The sequence goes on along the minus strand of LPNX010124728.1, from coordinate 72,693 downwards.
CTAAAAGCATGCAAAGCCACATATTCCCTTTGTGTTGTAGCAAGGGATCCAAGGACAGTTAGGTACCTAACCGAGCTCTTTTGAAGTTTCATTAGAATATGATCATCATTTTCTTTGCTATACATCGAATAAAGCATTCTTATAATAGTATTATTCAGTCTCTTGTTATAAACTCTAGAATAAACACATCACATTCAAAATCTCTTATGGCAGAAAGTGTGAGTTCTGAAAGACCTGCTATAATCATATGTATCACCAACATAGAAGTGAACAATAGCTCCATCATGATAATGAGTATCAATTGGTGTGTATTTACGTAAAGTACCAACTACTCTAATAGTTAACTCACTTTTAGGTTCAAGATCCCCTACTCTCCCTGAAATAATCCTCTTAAACCTACCTATTCAAAGAGAACACTAAATGAGTTAGAAACAAAACTAGTGTGTTCGACTTATAAATAACAAACCTGATCCTGGCTTTGATGTTGATAATACAACCACATCACCCTCCTTGAATGAAAACTTATATTCATGCATAGGAATAACTGTGACATCATACCAACCTAATGCCTACATGACAAAATTCCAGATTAGTCATAAGTAAGTCATAAGCTTGGTTATCCAATGAGAGTAAGCATTAGCATAGTCTAGGAATATGTTAGTAAATCATATGACAAGATAACAAGACCATTTTTTCATGTGTGAGCACCAACCAGTTGAACCACATAAGTCATTTGAAAAAAACACTCAATAGTCTAATTAGAAGAAATAAACTAATGGATATACCATTACATTGGCCCAAAAGAACTTTTTCCAAAAATAGGCATTTTCAGATTTAGGGTAAAAAGCATGGTTGCATGAAATACATAAGATCATCAAACAAAATCTTTGAAATTGCATAACATTAAAAAAAAAATTAAAATTTATTCTAAGAAGAATTTTGAAGAAACAGGAATGAAGAAATGGTACAATAGTCTTAAAAACAAAGCTTAAGTGTCACCTGATTATCCTACATGTTTTCAATTAGCTGATTTTTGGTTATTTAAAAGAAACAAGGGTGGCTAAAAATTTTACTTATATTTGGACTCGTCCATTTTGGATTGTAAAAGGTAGAAAAGACTCAAAGCTAAGGCCGCAAAATTGAAAGTTGGCTTCATGTCACCCAATTTATACTGCTAAACAATATTGACATGTTAGCTAAAATGTTGGCACCATGCCAAATGATGAAACTAGTAGCATCACTACAACTGTCAAATCAAATAAACCATAGGATGTGTAGAGTTTGATCTACAATTTGAGTTACACATGAGTAATCAAAATCAAAGCAATGTGATTGCAACATGAATTAACCAACAGGAGTTCAATAACAGAGATAGAGACTTTAAAAACATGGCAATGAGCCTGTTGATGTAACCAACAAGATCACTATGTTATGAAAGACCTGCATATTTTTTTAAATCCAGAGTTGTATTAGTAAGATTAGATGATTTTTTTGGCTATAACAAGAAATGAATGCCCATAATATCCACTAAATCATAAATCCTTGTCAATTTCAAGAAGCAGGCATCATTGTAACATAATTTTGAAAGAAAAAAGATGAGAAACAAACTCCAATTTTTTGGAATTTCCAAAGATCACAACTCTGCATTAAAACAATTACATTTAAAGATTTATATATTTGCAGTATAACCAAAAATATGCACTAACAACTACAGAAACATTTTTAGGCATTAAGTAAAAAAAATTTGAAAGATTCTCAATTAGAAAATTGGTGTGCTTCTTAAAACTCCCCAGTTAAAGAATTGGCTTACTTGAAGGTCACATAATAAGTACATCTTACTTCCAAGAAAGTTGGAAGTGATAAGAATGATGATTTGGTAAAGAAAAATGAATGCAGCCAAAAATCATGACAAAGAAAAAAGTAAATAAAGGTTTCTAAATATTATAAAGTTTAGGCTAATTGAAGGAAATTTTTAAAACAACAAACCCCCAAGAGGAAAAGCATATACAAGTATCATGAACTATTCATGAATTCATAACAAAAAAAACATAAAGAAACACTGCAATACAAAATAGTTTTCCATTGCCAATCCCCACAATGGACAAAAGGAAACACAAAAGATAAAGAATCTATTTTCCAGCACTCAATAAACTGTCCACGCCATTTTTACTAAACAGTGTTCATTAATATTGTACACTTTTTAAATTAGCAATGAAACATACTTCACCACTAGAAAACAGTACAAAATAACTTCAGTTGCTGCCATATCTTAAAGATGCATATGATACAACCATCAAATTAGTAATTTCTACTTCTACAGAATATGAGGTGGTATGGAATAGGATGTCGGAATCATATGTATTACATTATCAAATATATTAAAATATATCAACAATGAAAAATCATTGCAAACAAATTCAAAAAAGTGTCAATTCCTCTTTCTCATCTATCAACATTCTTGACACGAACCATTGAATATGTGTCTGTAGAAACTACATCGCAAAGCTCCTCCCAATTGTTGCATAGTTGCGCTCGACATTACTCAAACAATTGCATGTGTCCCTCTGTAGACTCAAATCGTCCAGGCACACACTGGAGTTCCATCTCACCTACAATAAATAACTTCCATATTATTACTTATTAAATCAGACACTCACCAATTCCTTCAAAACATGACACCTAACATAACCACTACTTAATTAAACATAAAGGTTGGAAGTCTGAATTGGCATTGATGCCAAAGGAGTTGGTAGGACATCTGCTCAACCGTTAGCTTTTTAACTAAGATTTCTTTGCCAATCTGAACAAGTGATGAAGACAACAATCCACAGTAGGTAGATGTTAGTAGTCAGGATCAGCATGAAGAATGTTCTGAGAATATTCTCAGGAAGATACAGTCAGCTCTATTAATGATCTAACCTGTAGCCATAATATCTTCAGTGATAGAGGAGAAGCTACACTTATGAAAAGCATGGGTCTGAGTGATATCAGTTATCAATGTATGAAAGTATTTACCCTTGTGATAAGGCTCGATGGTTGTAGCTGTTGACAGCATACAACAAGAGTTGACCAAATAAGCAGATCAAAATTGAATGGAGCCTTAATCTAAGCCTTGAAGACATCACTCCCATACATATTATTGTGGCTGATAAGACTATATAATCAAGCAGTTAAGTAGGAAAAATTTGGAAGAATCCCTAATATGAGCATTGAAGATGTCACTCTTAGTTATGCTATGAGGAAACTATAAATTAAAAATATCAGAGTAGATCAGCTGATAAAGTAAGACAATTATTCTACAGGCCCATTTAAACAATCATTCGATGAAAATTTCTTTTGAATACCCTTACTCTCGAAACTTGAGGGTTTCCACATCCAAAAAGTAAGGAAGTCAAGATTAAAAAAAAAGCCATGGTTATAGTCGGGAATTCAAGATTCAAAAAATGTCCGTGTTATGCTGCTTATATCCGGTAAAAATTATAAGCTCATATTGTGAACAAAACATGCAAAACATAAGACACAATAATTCCATTATGAAACATGCCACTATCCTAGACAGCTCTAGAACCACTACAACCAATAAAACAACCACAAGTATATAACAAGTAGTGAAAACAATTAAGGACATGGACATTAGATTTCTTATCTATATTTATTATTTTATAAGATAATATAGCATATTATTTGATAACTGAAGCATTTCCAAGTGCCCATCATCTTTACCTCAAATTTTTTTCAACGTAGTTTGAACCATCTTCTCATACTTCTGCTTTGCAGCACTAGCTCCCACTGCACTACTGTTAAAAATAGCTAAAGCCTTTTGTAACGTAGACTCATGTGTTTCTTGCAAAGCAATCTAAAAAATCCAAGGTTACCATGCTTCCAAGAAGCCAGTCTATTTTGCTTGAAATTTGTGAACTTTAAAGATAAATATATATATCACCTCATCAGGTGGTTTTGAATGGTCGAAGGCCCCCATGTATGCTTCAATGGTAGAATAATAAGCTCTCATACACTCAGCTTCCTCCACACTCTTCCATGACTTAAATAATCACTCAAACTACATGATATGAATAATCTTCCTCAACACTCTTCCATGATTTAAATTATCACTCAAACTGCATGATATGAATTGTGGAAATGTTATATTCAAAAGCTCAAAACAAAAAATTGATCACACACTTTGTACTAGAAAAGCTTTAGTTATCTATAATAATGAATATGGGATGATTCATTACTTTCATCTTGTATAAAATTAAAGGAACCAAAAAATACAACACGAATTGTTAGTTGAGACAAGGAACAAATGTTGACTGTAAATACTCACTGTATTATTTCAGGTTATATAAATAATTAAGCCTAGAAAATGAATGATGCAAAAAAAGGTGGGAATTTTGGAATGTTTAAACTCATATATATAGACCACTCTAGCTAGGATCAAATTATAGTTCAAGATCGAGGATTTGGAAGGGTTAAAGACCCTAGTAAAGCTACAAGTCACATGTAGAAGAAAAGGGTGGTGAGTCCTTAAAGCATGGACTTAAAAGACGCCTCAAGTATATTTAATAGATCTACAAGAAGACAAAGAAACATGGAGTGTTAATTCTCTTTTAAAATCAAAATTATATTAAAAGATGACGGGTCTTCCAATACATAGACATGTCACCAAGTATAAATAGAAGTATTGTGCACTACATTTGTGACTAAGTTGGCTATCAGATGCTCTATAATAGGTGCAGTAAATTGTTTGAGGAGCAGTGGTCCAAAGGTATCGTTAGAGGAATCCAAGGTTGAGAGTAAGGAGATGCCAGAGGCCAAGTTTTAAGTTGATTCGGTTAGAGTAACTGAAGTTTGGCACAATCCAAAATTGTTCTCAGGGTTGATCAAGTTTAGGAGAAGAAAATCTGAACCCAATTGTTAACATTTGTCACAGGAAATACCACATTTGTCATAGGATAGATCAAGCATATCCGAAGGGAAGGACAGATCTGTCCCTTGGAAATTTGTGGTTTCCTAGGGTGCCTAGCTGCTAGCATGCTGATAAAACTTGAATGTAAACCGTATCTCTTTATAACACATACTTTAAGTGTTTTTTTCCCATTTGGGTTTTCCAAGTAAAAATTTATGGTGTCTCTTGAATTATAATTCATTGCTGCTACATAAGATTGATTAACTGTTATTAAGTTGACAAGAAAGAATTTGTTAATAGTTGATTATTGATAGCAATCAATTAGCAATTACTGATAGCAATCACTACTTCAGAAAAAACAACTAACTAAGATGAACAACCAAAACACCATTATTACAAACAACAAATAGAAATTCCTGACCAACAATAACTTTGACCAATATTCCAGAAAACAAAAATGTTTTTTCTTATCATCACCAATTACAATTATATCCTAAAGAAAATATCAGTGAACTAAGAAAACATTCAAAATTTTAAATTAAAATAAGACACTATTAGCTTTCCTACTTTCAAAGTCTATGGAATGTCATTCTTTTTTGTGAGTAGTACAGAGTCTACAGACATACAAACTAAGGATATGCCTGATTGTTCTTTCCCATGCAATCGTATAAACCTCCGTAAGAAGAATAAGTGATTTCTAGAAGAAGAAAAAAACAAAACCTAATATACCCATGATAAATGAACATGTTTGTTTAAATGCACATGATAAATGAACATGTTTGTTTATAATAAATGCAATTTGTAATAATGTTAATACTAAATAGCATGAAACTAATTATAAAGTTATGCATAATTATGTGTTCTTGTAAACTGCCCTACAAGTAAACGTGTTAGGTGATAGCCAAATTATTGTGAAACAAAGTTAGCACTAATGTGATGGACTTCGAAAGTGTAATAACATGCTAGGGACCATTATTTGTGGTTTAATTATTGGTTCTATATATTTTCTATGATATGTGGGAAAGCGTAGGTGCTATAGGAAATACAGTTGCCCAAACTGGTTATTTAATGACAGGGCTTTAAAAAACCAGTTGCATGGTATGGCTCAAGGTTAGCATGTTGACCCTGTTTCTATCAGGGGGGTGGAGGATTTTCCCAACGTATATATTTCAAAAGCTAAAGGGAGCGTCGAAAGAAGGGAGGAATCATGATTCCTCGAATGCAATAGAACAAGAGCTCCTTAGGAATCATGATTCCTGAACAATTCCTACACAATTCTTGAAGAATCACAATTATAGTTTGATAGAAGGGGGGACTCTTCCCTGCAATAGAGGGACTCAAGGGTAGAGGGGTGAGTCATGAAAAGTAATACAGAGTTACACTGCAGATAAGAATGAGTAGAGAAATGCAGCGATGGGAAGAAAGTAGGCACGGGTGGGCTAGAGTTACTAGGTTCATCCTTATAGTTATTAGTTATAAGGATATTTACAACTATCATCCATAATAATTTATGAAAGATAGTCAAAATATGTATGCTTTTGCACTAGCAACATCATAAGTATGATCGAATAGGATATGTGTACAATGACATGCAAAATTGGTCCAAGAAAGGAGTTAATGTGGATTTCCTCAAAAGCTTGTGAAATAGCACAAAAGGGTGTGAGTAGGTTAAAACATGTATGTGCAAGTACTCTCTCTTAGCTTTGTTGTAACTCTAGTATTACGAGTAGATATTGCTAAGTTTTTTCTTAAGATATTATAATTAATCCCGAGTTCAACAACATTTACAATAAAAACATAATGAGAATCACTGAAAGAAACGAGATGATAGAGTACACAAATATTTATCCTTGGAAACCCTCTTAGGGTAGAAAACCCAGCAAAACTTCCTCAATATATATTCAACCAAGTACAGTGACCAAGTCACGAGAGAGAAAATCCTCTCTTACTTTTCCGCTAGTCTTACGCTACTTGTGCGCTATACTCAAGTCAATAAGAGAGAACAAGTGAGTGAATGACCAAATGAGATGCCATCATTTCTTATTTATGCAAGTCCCCAACCTAAAATTTGGTTTGAAATACCATGGGACGACCTAGTAAAACCACCAGGGCCGACCTAACCAAAACCACCATGAAAATATAAAATATACAAATGTATGTTGACCTGACATGACTAATCCACAAAAGGGAATTTACATAATAAATTAATGACTCAAACATAAGGGGAATAACCTCCAAAGTTACATTATTTCAACAGATATTGTAGGTGGGATGAATGGTAAAGTTAATGTATGAGGTTGTGACACTTACACATGGTTTTTTCCTGAAAAATGCATCATATATGTCATCGTTGAGCAATAAAAAGAATACAAGAATCATACATAATTGAGCCAATGGTTGCTTATATAGATGGCCCCTCCCTATTTGAGAAACAAGAGGAGGTCTTCCCTAGCGACAATCTCAAAAAAAAGACTACATCTTTTATGAGAATGGAAATTCTGTCTACAAACTCTACTGCCAAGTTTTAATACAAAAGTAAGCAAAAGTGGCCCTTGAATATTTTCTATGTACATTGTCCTTTAATATTCCAATGCTTAGTTTGCATACCAATTGTGGGTGAAATGTTCCAATGCTGCAAACATTGGTCATATATTTAGACATTCTTTTGCAACTCCATAGGTGCTATCATTTTTTGTGTGTGTGATGATTACTTTTTTGAGCAATTGAAAATCCTTGCAATAAAATTGCATAACTCATATTCCTAGTCTCTCATGAACGATGTGCTTACTCTGACCTAAAATTGTCATTGGACCTTGAATGCATCAAAGGATTGTTTTATTTTCATATATCTGCAATAAGAAAACACAATATGTGCTAGGATGTCCTAGGCCCTCTGCAAGAGGAAATTTGACTAACCTCAAAAAAATACATTATGATTAATTCTTAAAACAGAAAGGTGTGGAGGTGATATGAATGTTGATTCTTGTAATGGCATATAATAACAGCAATTCATAAAGATAAGTATATCAATTGATAATTATGCAAAACCTATCAAAAAGTTAAGAACAAGTCAAGAAGTCCAAGAAAACCTTTTGCATAGGGGTATCACTCGGAACATTTGTGAATTCTTTCAAGTCCCATAATCGAAATGTATACAAAATCAAACTAAGATAGTAATATAGATAAATAGGAAAATTTCAACAATTTATGCAACCAATTAATCCCTTTGACGGAAGGTCAATCCTAGTAAACTAATTAATCTCTGGTGCTTATGAAAAATAGAGAGTGTACACCCATGACTTAGGAAGAAAAAAGAATAAGTTAATTCAACAACTAATCAATGTGAAACAAGGACAGAGTAATCGATTATAACATATTGGCATCATGCACTTTTAGGAATTAAGGTCATAGTAAATGCTTACAAAACCCATGTGTTGTCTATTTTTCATACCAAGACTTATATGTCCAAGCAAGAAAATTCACACATTTAAATAACCATACATATTTACATTTATAGAAGAAAGAATTAATAGCCAACAGAGGAAATAGAATACCGATAAATATTTTATATTTTGGACTTATACTGCAATATTTAGGGAGCAAAAACTATATTGAAGATGCCTACCTGTTCACCTTGACGTTACCATCAAAGACATCATGAGAAGAGGAGTGTGTCATAATGCACTTTTGGAGCTGCCTACTATAGCCTATTGGATGGTTTAAAATGAACTTGCTGCGTAGATATTGTGTTTGGTTTTCATTTGTTAAGTGAAACGTACATATCTATGTCACTGTATCAGGACCTAATTGTTGAATATGTAGATTATGCCTTCTTAATTTGCCTCCAAAACCTGTCTCTACCAACTTGTAGCTACTTAATGTACCCTGCATTGACGAAATATATTGTAATAACCCATTTGTAATTTCATGGAAGTAGTAATAGAGTGTCATTCCAGTTGTACATATACATGTGAAATAGTAGCAAGTGTAACCTATGCCAAATATACATCAATCATTCTGATGTTGTTGTTTCAAAAGAATTTACAAGGCCTATTAAGGGGGTGTGACTTGGAAGAATCCATTTTCCTTATTAGATCCTCGTAATGTTTTTGAGCATGGGTTAAGCTTTCCCAATGCTAATATAGTTGAATTCATACATGAAAATATCCTATTTCCCCAACCACAATGCTTTGAATGTTCTAATTGTTCTCAAATAGTCACAAGAGGATTTTAAAATGCATGAATCACGTCTACTTCCTCAACAATACAAAAGAACTTTAGGGGCCTACAGAAACCATTTAATGGCTGGTGAAAAATTGACTAGTTGGAGCTCCAGTGCAACATTGAGAGAATCCTTGAGGACAATGCAACTACTTTATCCCACCTGCTGGACTTGTATGTGGTGTTGAGATGGAAATTGCACCAAATAAGGGCCAAGGAAAAAATATTGAATCGTGAGGCAATAGATGCAACAAGGCTCTATAGATCAATTTCAAATCTTGTCAAGGTGTTAACTATTTTCACCTTCTCAACGTTTTACTATAATTCCATGTTTATATAAGATAGCTAGTATCTACTATCAATAATATATTTTTAGAGGTTTTAAAAAACACATTTTGTAGTTTCTCTTCCATTAATAAAACTTTTTCTTCACAGGAGATTCATATTTGCAGTGTTTCATCAGGTTATAGTCATAACTTATTGTCCATTGACTCCTTCAAACGTCCAAATCCTAAAGAACTTCATTATTTCAGTTAAAAATTAGCCATGTAAAATGATCTTAGGATTCTATTGCCATGGACCACAATAAGTCAAATGGAAACAGTCGTTGGTTGCACATAGTAAAGTATCATACAGGATGATAGATAAATGACACATTTTAAATGGGTGGCTTTCTCTGTTAGCTTTTCATTCTCAATTAGGATAAATAGAGCATGAAGGGAAGAATTAAGAATTAAGATGCCAATATTGTCACAAAATTGAAATTTTTGTTGGATGGTTTAGTTTGATCTCTGTTTACATGCGTTCATAGTTAGGTGACGAAGAGTAAGAATGGAAGAATTAATATGTCAATGTAATCACATATTTCGATCACATGGTTTAGTTTGATCTTCTAGTGTTTCATAAAGTGAGATCAATTAATCAATGCCTCTATCTGAGAGTGAGATTCGTATTTCAATATGCAAAGAAAATTTTCAAACGCTCTGGCTATGTGGCTGGAATGAAATGATGATGTGCAACGTCGGCCACTGGATGATAAGTTTGCCCAAATCCCACTGGCTATATCGAACATAGCCAAATCACTGGAGGACAATGGACCGAGGCTGTTGGTTATCTATGAGCCACATCGGACAATTGGTTGGCACAAATAGAAGGACCATCACCACTAGCATCCTGCAGTGGGTAATGGCCATGTGTGATAAAATATTTTATGGCTTTATACATGCTTATGGTGCACTTTTTGGGGCAAAATCTTAATTTTTGTACTACGTATCTAATATTTGTCCTTCAATCAATGATTTTATGATGTATGCTTGATATGGTTGGGGATTATGTATTTACTCCCCTCCTTGTTTTGGGTTTTCCTTAGTGTTTTGAGTAGCTTGGTTTAAATGCTGCTTTTAACCATCACATTTCCTGCTACCAGATTTTCTTTACAATGCTCTTCGTAAATATCTTCATGCATTAATAGAAGGTAAAGGCTTTCCATGGGGTAATGGTCATTGGTGAGGTTAATGGAGAATTAAGCTACCCGCCAAGATTTCATTCTGACTGTAACCTTGCCAAATCCAAATAATATGAAGTTCAAAGGGATAATCCCGGGTACAAGTTTGGATTGATTTAGGTGAAATAGCTACCCCTATGTACTGCACTTAAAATTTGTTTAAAAAAAAAAAATGTATATTCATCTACGTAGTACACTGAAAATAAAAAATAAATAAGGGTTTATATGTTACCTACTGTATAAAATTCCACTTCATGTGAACATCACAAGGATTCTGCAGCTGGACGAATGAATGGCATAACTTGGCCTGCTCCTCGAGGGACACATGTAACACATAATTCTTCCAGTAAGATTT
>LPNX010124728.1:38772-61571 GCA_001517045.1 Pseudotsuga menziesii | reverse complement strand
ATGAATAATACACAACATGCAGCAGTCTCTCGAGCTTGCCACCCTTAGGGACAATGAGAACTCCCAGGTCACAGGATCCAATCTTGTTGAGCCACAAAAACAAGACTCCTCCATCGGCGACATTGAGTGGAGGTAACGTGTAATCATCGGGAAGGGAGGACATAATCCCCATGAAGAATCTATTCAGAAATGTAGTCATGTGTGAGTGAGAGACCGATAGAAGGCCATCAATTAGCAGAATCATGTAAGCTCTAGCCCTGCTATTCTCGAAACCCTACAAGTACAAAGGGAAATTTAAAAGCTCTGAGACATTAGAGGAAATTTCAACACAAAATGGGCCTTTTAACTTTTACTCAAATTCCATGTCATCATGTGTTATCCAATGAAATTGCTTTAAATTTGAAATATCATATAGGTATTAAACACTTTTTTAATATAAATTTGGGGATAGGTATCATAAAAAAAACTACTTTTTTTGTTTGTCTTTTCGACATATATCCCTGTGTTTTTACTCAAATTTCGATCGGGAGAGCTCGTTGGATGCAGAATTTAATTCCGCATCCAACGAGTACCCACTCGGCATACTTTTGACGGACCCCACTACCCCAAAAACAAGAAATACCTAAAAAAATGTGATGATGACATACTCGGCATACTTTTGACGGACCCTGCTACCCGAAAAACAAGAAATACCTAAAAAAATGTGATGATGACATACTCGGCATACTTTTGACGGACCCCGCTACCCGAAAAACAAGAAATACCTGAAAAAATGTGATGATGATGTCATCATCACATTTTTTTCAGGTATTTCTTGTTTTTGGGGTAGTGGGGTCCATCAAAAGTATGCCGAGTGGGTACTCGTTGGATGTGGAATTTAATTCCGCATCCAAAGAGCTCTCTCGATCAAAATTTGAGTAAAAACACAAGGAGATATGTCGAAAATACAAACAAAAAATAATTTTTTTCTTTTCTTCCTCCAAAATTAATAAATATTATTTTATTATTTTAACTATTATTTTATTAATTTTTTTTTGGAGGCCCATTTTGAGGTGAAATTTCCTCTAATGCCTTAATATTGGGTTGTTTTAGAAACTTTATGTCTGTAAATCTGAAACTATCATTCTTTGCAAACAGCCATTGGCGTCGGAAGACGTCCTCTGTACATGTTTCTATGAGACGGTGGAGACTCTTGTTTTTTTATGTTGTTTGAGCTGGCTGATTCCTCCTAGTTTTCTGCGAGCTCCAGAACAAATGGGTCTCCCAAAGCTATAATTTCATACTCTTCTTCTGTTGCTATGGTTTATGATAGATGGTTTTGTCAGAAGAAGGGGGTTGCATTTCCATTGTTGAAGGGAAGAAGCAGCCATAGCTATAGCCATGGCTTGTCTATCTACTTATCCGATATACCTTGAGCTCAAAAATATAACAAATTTCATGGGAGAAGGCCACCACATGGAGATGATGAAGTAAAAGATAGAATCATGGTATCAAATCTAAAATCTCTAGGGGAGAGGAGCGACTTGTGAGGCACATATGTGAAGCCAATTATTAAATTTTAGCATCGTTGGAATTATGTGGAGCCCATTTTATTCTTACAATAATTTGATCTTACAATCCAATTAAGAATGGATTATGATATAAAATAAACACCTAATAAACAACCATATCTAAATTTAATTGGTATGTACAATGAGGTTATTGGAAGATTGGATTGGCCAAAAACAGACTTAACAACATAACTAATAGTTGATTTTTTTGTTAACCCATTCTATCCATCCAACAGGTAAAAATGGAACATGATATACAAAGCCAAATTGAAAAAGAAAATTTCATTTTGGGTTTTAATGTTTTCTCCATTTATACCATATCCTTTGTGACATGAATTTTATATTACTATCAAGTTTATAAATGTCGGATTGGATGGGTCCACATTATTGTACTTATATTTATTATACTTGTATTTTTAATTTTTTATGCTCTTGTTTATACTGAGATTTTTAATTTGTTATGCTTTTGTACGGTGTTGATATGGGGATATTGTTATTTTCACAAATCTTGCACTTTACACTCGACTGTAGGAACTTTCTTAATAACTTTGAGAAATTGATGGAGAAGACCAAACATATAGGGAAGAGAAAATAAGAGATAGTTTATTTTCTCAAATTATGCACTTGTTGAAGGATAATACTTTATCCTTCAAAGAAACCTCGTTAAGACTTTATCCTTCAAAGAAACCTCGTTAAGGGGTCTTTGAATCCATTTATAGTGTTAGAATTTAGTAAATTGTCTAAAATTCATTGCCAAAATTGTAATTTTCCATTGTCAGAGTGACACAACTAAAAATGACCAAATAAAAGACCAAATGTTATGTGGTCATTTTAGTCTATATATCACATGACCGAATTTGGTCATTTATCTTGGTCTTTTTTAGTTTAGTTTTTATCCTGTGACCAAAAGTGGTCATTTATCTTGGTCTTTTTAAGTTAGCTCACTTAAATTTATCAATTTTGGTCATTTATCCCTTGAAAAAAACTGTGGTGACCAAAAATTTTGGTCTCATGGTCATTAATCTCTTATTTTGCACTACTGTTGGTATTTACTTGTTTTTAATCTCATACCAAGCTAGTTAGGAAAAACCGCATATGTGTTATAACGCATATGCAACATGGATCGCAAATGTGATATGAATAACACTAAAATGCATATGTGTTATAATGCCTATGTGTGTTTTTAAAATTTAAAGACTCGGCAGGAATAAGGTTTGGCATTATGTTCGGAAATAGATTTGGAATACCAAACCTATTGGCTAGGACAAATAAACTAGGGCTATTGCCTATCTTTTACAACTCTATTAATATGCTCAGTTTCGATGGAGTTTTTTTATTTAACAAACACAATATTTTTTTTATGAAAATTTAGAATATTGCAAAGTACGATCTTACGATTATGAATATGTAATTTTTTCCTTCAAATGTATGTTTGAATTATTTATTATTATTTTTCTAAATGACACACATTAGGTTTCAAAAATAGATACATCGATTGTTTTTTATATAACTTTTCATTGTCTTAACCATTTCCCAAGAAATCTATATGGTGCACTAGAAGAGAGAAAGCTCTACAATATTCTATATATAAATCAAGGATTTCATTAATTTTTTCCTCTAAAGTGTTGCACCTGCACAGAACATTTTCATTTCAAGATTTTCTGACTTCAATAATTAATAATAAAAAGCATAATTAATGAAAAATTATGAATAAATATTTTTGCACAAGGCCCATATGTCCTTTATATGTCTACAAGATTTTATCCAAAATTGACGTCATTTACCTCATATATTGATGCACCCGCACAAACATATATGTTATGATGTCTTGAAAATTTGAAAACCCAATTTCACGGAAACTAATTTTATAATCATTTACACACTTTTTTTCTGAATAAATGTTAGATATTATGAAATCTGGTTCAATTACCTATATTTTTTCTTTTTACTTCATCTTCAAATACGTTAGGGAAGTACCCTTGATTCTCACCTAAAATCAGAGGTTCCAGGTTTTTCAAGTATTATGTGGCATCTAAAGTGTCTTTAAAGGAGTCCATGATTGTGCATCAACACTTAATTTTTAAAAGTATAATAGATCAAGCACCACAGAAAAATAAGGCTCAAAACTCTTGCAGTATAGGAAAGAAAAGAAAGGAAATTACGAAAAGTTACAGCAGTGAAGAAATCACACGCAATATTCGAATGATCTCCAAAGAATTAAAGAAAGAAGATTAAACAAAATATAATAAAAAAAAATGAATACATGTGGAATTACAAGGGGAATTTAAGAAATTAAAACCTCCAATGCTTGACGGGGAATTTGAAGAGGTTGTTGAAGCTTGGTTGCTAAACATAAAGCAATATTTTTAAGTATATAGTTATGAAGATAATTTGAGGGAACGTTTGGCTATTTTCCAATTGAGTGGGAAAGATGCCTTGTGCTAGAAGGAAGCAAAGAGCATAAATAACATACATAGTAAGGAGTTAAGAAGGAAGCTTTAAAAAAACATGTTTAAAAATAAATACATGTTAGAGTGATACTATTATGAAAAAGTCAAAGAATTTAATGACCTGAGGCTGGGAATATTAATTATGGAGGAGTTCATAACCAAATTTGTTAATTTACAACGTTATGTACAATATTTGAAGGATGAAAGGGAAAAAGTACATCTGTTTATCAATTGTTTACCTCCGGTTAACAAGGATAAAATTGAATTTGGCATGCCTAGGACTATTGATGAATCAATTAGTAAGGCTAAATTGTGCTTTCTTTGATTTAAACAAAGATATTAATTAAGTAGAACATGGAAAAAAAAAAGAATGAAAATATGGATCAACACATGAAATGAGTTAAACCTTCCCCTTTTACGAAAGGAACAAGGATCTATATAGATAATAACAATAACAAGTCAGGTTCAATCATAAACAATGGAAGGAATGGTGCAGGAACTTTAAATAGTTGGGGGGGATGAAAACACAAAGGAAATCAAATTTTGGGGTTGGAATAGACCTCATTTATACAGAAAATTCCCTCGCAAGACTAACAGAAAAATGCCCCCCTTAAGTATGATGGAAGAAGCTTGTACAGTCAATGATATAGCTAGAAACGCACCGAGAAGTAATGTTTCTCTAGAATATCGACAAGAAAATCATCAAACCACCATGTTCGAAGTAGAAGGTAAAAATAGGAATATACCTATTTCTATTCTTATTGATTCGGGAGTTAGTTTAAGTTACATTGCACCAAGTGTAGTTGAGAAATGTAAACTTTTAAAGAAAAAATGCATGGTTGGTACTATTAGCAACATGAGTCAAATAAAAAAGTTACAGAGTTGATAACAAATTATAAGTTGAGTTTTAATGAAATGGAGACACCAGTTGACCTCAACATACTTCCTTTAGGATTCTATGACATCTTGATTGGTATGGATTGGTTAGAATCTCATAAAACCTTTATTATTTGCCATTTACATAAAAATTTTGATTGCATTGATGAGTATGGAAACTATCATATTATAAAAGGAATCTACATACCCATATCTATGTGACAAATCTCAGATGTATAACGCAAAAAGGGTAATAGGAAAGGATTCCAACTTTATGCAATCAAAAGAGTAGAGAATAATCCTAAAAATATGAAAACACCAGCAGATCAATTTCCTATTATTAGGGAATTTCACGACGTGTTTCCTGATGAGATACCAGGATTACCCCATAAAAGATATTCAGAATTTACTATAGATTAATTCTTGGATCAACACCTATGTCACAATCTCCTTACCATATGAGTATTCCAGAACTTACACAACTAAGAATGCAATTGCATCAGCTACTTGACAAGAAGCAAATTCCACCCACTATGTTACCATGGGGGGAACCAATTTTATTTGTGAAAAAGAAACATGACACTTTTAAAATGTGCATAGATTACAAAAAACTAAATAAAAAGAAAACTAAAAACAAATATCCACTACCAAGAATTGATTATTTGTTTGATCAGGTTAGAGGAGCCAAGATTTTCTCTAAAATTGATCTTAGATCAAGTTATCATCAAGTACAAGTTAAAGAAGAATATATTCATAAAATTACATTTCAAACAAGATATGGACATTATGAATTTTCTGCTATGCCTTTTGGATTGACTATAGCCCCTGCGACATTTATGAATATGATGAATAATGTACGAGGCTGATTTTTGGACAAATTTGTACTAGTATTAATTGATGATATGTTAATATATATTTGAATAATGAGAAAGAACATGAGGAACATTTACGAATGGTGCTGCAAACTTTGAGAAAACATCAACTACATGTGAAACTTAGTAAATGTGATTTTTTATAAAAGAGAAGTATAGTATTTGTTACATGTTATTTCAGAACTAGGTGTAGTCGTTGATCCTACTAAAATCAAGGCTATTATAGAGTGGCCCATACCAAAGGATGTACATGATATTAGGTTATTCATGGGATTAACATGATATTATTGCATATTTATAGAAAAAATTTCCAAAATAGCTCACCTTATAACAACCCCTCAAAAGAAAAGTGTTTTATTTGTATGGAGTCAACAATGTCAAAATATCTTTTAAAATTTTAAACATTTACAGACAAAAACTCCTATATTAAGAATTGTTGATCCTAATAAATATTTTCGAGTTTGCACTGATGCAAGTAAATATGGGTTGGGAGGGGTTTTGACTCAGGAGGGTCATGTGATATGCTACGAGTCTAGTAAGTTAAATGATCATGAAAAAATTACATGGTACATGACATGGACTTGGAATCCGTCATCCACATTCTTAAAATTTGGTGACACTATTTAGTGGGAAAGAATTTTTTATTGTTGATAGATAATATTGGGCTAAAATACATGTTTGATAAAAAAATACTAAATGCACGCCACGCCTGATGGCTTGCATTTTGGAGTGAGTATGATTTTTAAATTAGACATATAAAAGGGAAAGGAAACATAATAGGAAATGATAAAAAACAACATGAATTGCATAGTGCATTAATTAGTGGGTATGAGTTGGAATTTAAAAATTGTTGAAAATGGTATCAAGTAGTGACTATGAGTATACCAATTTGATGGAAAATGTACCCATTGATATGATAATAATCAGGATAGTGCATATCATATTGATGCATAAGGATTTTTGCGCTTCAAAAAACAAATTTATGTACCCAATCAGTCTATCATAAAACAAATAATTTTTAGGGAGCTACATGATAATCCTTGTGCAAGACACCTAGGGTATCAGAAACTCATAACAACCTTAAAAAAAGTTTTTAACTGGCGAAATATGAAGAAGGAAGCAGTTGAATATGTAGCTAGGTGCTTTACATTTTAACAGGTTAAGGTTGTCCACCAACATCCAGCTATATTATTGCATCCTATACCCATTTCACAATGGAAATTGGAAACTATAAGCATGTATTTTATAATAGGGATGCCTAAAACAAAGAAACAAAACAACTCCATTATGGTGGTAGTAGATAAATTAAGAAAAGTAGCACACTTTATACCTATAAAATAAACTTATAAATCTATAAATATTGTCGACATATTAATGAGGGAGATTTTCAGACTTCATGGGATACCAAAAATAGTTATTACTGATCAAGATGAAAAATTTACCTCAAATTTTTGGACATCACTATTTAAAGGTATGGATAGAAAGTTGAATTTTAGTACAGCATACCATCCTCAAAACGATGGTCAAACTGAAGGGGTAAATCAAATACTAGAGGATATGTTAATAATGTATGTAATGAACTAACGAGGAAAGTGGAAAGACTATATTTATTTAGTTGAGTTTGCATACAATAAGAATTATCAAACTTCTCTTCAAGTGAGTCTTTCTGAGGTAATGTCTGATAGACGATGTAAAGTACCCTTGAGTTGGGGTAATATTGAAGCCAAAATGGCTTTAGGACCAGACATGTTGGAACAGATGGAAACAATGGTATGACAAATAAATTATAACTTAAAGGATTCATGGGAAAGACACAAAATTTATATAGACAGAAAGAGAACAACTAAAGAATACAATACAAGGGAACACACATTTCTAAGGATCAAACCCAACAAAAGTACCCTAAGAACAAGATTATATTCCAAATTTGCACCCAAATACGTTGGATCCTTTGAAGTCTTGGCTAGAGTAGGGAATGTAGATTATCAACTAGCTCTACCTCCATATAAAATAATTCATGATTTTTTTCATGTCTCTTTATTAAAAAAATATATTACTGATAAATATCATATCATTGATTGGAATAATGTATAGGTGGAATCAAAGGGAGACTTTCACATGGAACCAATGTGCATTCTAGAAAAGAGAGAGGTGTTTATTCAAAAGTAAACTATCGTATAAGTTAAAGTTCAATGGAAACATTGTGCTCCAAAAGAAACCACCTGGGAAAGAGAGGATGTTATGAAAGAAGCTCATCCTTTTTTATTTTTTCAAGAATTTGATAGAACTGAATAGTCACCTAGGACGATGACAAAGTTTTAGGAGGGGAGGATTGTAATACCCCTCGTAACATTTAAAAGTAGCTTCATGAAACAAAAAATTAATAATTTTGTAGAATTTTATTTCTTTAATACAAATGTGAAAATATGGATATGGAAGTTACGAAGCCATGTAGTTAATTGATATAACCTGAGTTTTTGGAATTAAATAAACCTCATCTATATTTATTAAGAAAAATGGCTAGTATTAGGGAGGAGTTACCAACCAACGATAAAATTTCTAGGAAGCAAGAAGGAAGAGAGAACGCAATGGAAAAATAAGAAATCTTGTGGGAAAGAGAGAAAAGGAAATTAAAAAGAGAGCTATTATTGAAAAACAAGTGTGGTGTAGGTTATATGAGAATAAATTAACATAGACAGGCCAAAAAAAATCTACAAGATGTCAGGATGTGAAGTGGAACTGATAGTGAACACTTAGAGAGGTGGTAGGTTATTGTGGTGACTAACTTCAAACAATAGGTTGGTGGAAACTTGAAATAGGTGGAAGGTGAAACATACCGTCAAGGTCTATGCAAGGGGGTGGAATTCCTTGCATACAAAAAAAGAGTTTCGAGGTTCCTAAGGTCGAAAGGAGCGTGGATTGCTAGCTTCCACTTTTCCAAGAATACTCAGATATGTTTCTATCAAAACTGAACTATTATTTAAATGCTGAAGAATGATTGTGTTGCTTTATAATATTTATTTTATGTGTAAAGGGTTGAAGACTATCAAGTGTCTCTATTTTATTCATTAATATCGAAATAATATTATTGAACAACATGGATCAGTTCAACTAGTTAACTCTAGATATGAAACACGCGAAGATATTATTAAAGTTCTACTTCATAAAAACTTAGTGGGTTAAGATTATACTAGGGTTGGATAAAGATGTTGTACTGAACTATTATGAAAATAGTGAAAACGAAACAAAACCTAGTATTCTCTGAACCCTCAAACCTTATATTTTAAGGAGATAACCAATACTAAATGTTAACAAACAATAAAATATTACCAAGGTTACATTCACATAGTAAATAGCAGTAAAAAGTCACAACATGGTAGGAATGATGTTAATAGATTCCTATCTAATCAAATATTAAGATAATTAACATAACCGATAAATTATCATTGTGCATAACCGGATAATTAGTCCTTAAACATCGTATTTAATCAGTAAACTCATCAACATAATTTATATGTACATGTTATTTATAAAACTTAAGTTATTTAGAAATAGTAAACTAGTGGTGTTCTTTGTTATTTACTAACACATGAAGTCGATGGGTAGATTATAGATGGTTCATATTTAAACAGAGAAAAGGGGGTAAAAATCCAACCTACACGGTGTTTATACAACTCTGTCTCCATTCTATGACAATAGGAAGAGAAATCAAATGCAACAAAAAAAATACAGCTTCCACCTTTGGTGGCTACTTTCCATAATGAATATGCAAACTTCATTTTTATCCAAAACTTTCTACCATGATATTGAGAGGAGACGAAGGGGAGGAATTATCGTGAGTTTTTACGCTTTCAACTAGTGCCAAACGTGTTTCCAAAAATCATCTCCTATATAAAAAGGAAAATTGGGATTAAATCCAAAACTCTTTAGGTTTTAAGACTGAATAATCGAGAAAAACCAGAGAAATACTTACTATTCTGAAGCAGAGAGGAGTAGAATACAATGCTTGAGAATGAGATTAACCTCAACTGCTTTCCAAACACAGAACGAGGTCATTTATGAATATGAAGTTGGTTGAAGTACTCAAATCTATTGAGCATAACAAAGAGAGTAAAGAATCGAACAAGTGCCTCACCAAGGTATCCATGAGACCAGGTTGAAAACAATAACCTCAATCGTATTACAGAGTTCATGCCTCTATCATCCATCTAAACTCAATGAAAAATATGGAAAGTGGAGGCCAATTGTAAGTCACTAGAATTTAATTACTATAACATACCCAAAAGTGAAAAATAAATATTTATTAGTTATTTCAGCAAAAACATTATGCTAATTTTTATTGTAAATTTTATGACCAAATGGATCAAGGATGACTATAATTGAAGAATTATTTATTTTAATTTAATTAGTAAAATGAGACACTTATTCACGGGAGACTCTTAAATGATTGTCCATTGTCCACCAAGAGGAAGGAGCAACTATGGAAGTTTGGTTGAAAAGTGGCAGCACTATCATTCACTTTCTAGCTGTTGCAGGAGCATAATCCATAAAAAGGTGGTCATGTTCCCTGAGAGGGGGAACTGAGATGGTGGCTCATTAAATTCCAAAATTGACCCAAATACCTAGGCAATCTTTTATAAAGCATCAAATTGAGTAGGAGGCTCACTACTCATTCTGTTTTCTCAGAGAATGAACTTTGTGAATGCTGCAAACTGGAAATTAAGGAACATAAAGAATTTGATGAGGGGATCGCTAAAGTGACTTGTTGAGTTAAGTCTTTTGTGCTAGTTGCAGAAGTCTGTTGAGTGGCGGAAGTCTCCATCATAGTGGTGCAGTGAGCAATCTCGAGGGTCCTAAGTAAGTGATTTGGTTTCTTTAGTAAAGGTTGGGTGGAACAGTCTCCCTTGGGTGTGAGCCTCTTTATCTGCTACATATCCAGGTTCTAACTCTATATATGTAATATGTTATTTTCTCCTATTTAAATAAGATAAAATTATTTTTCAAATGTGGCTATGGTTAAATTGTAGTTATTTAGTGATTATTTGATAAAGTACTTACATAGAATTTTATTGAAAAAGAAATGAATTTAAAATTATCCTCTATATTTTTCCTCTCACCGAAGTGACGTACTCTAGTACAGGAAGATAAGAAATTATGTTGAATAGTAGTATCATAAAGAAGAAATAAATGTGTATTTTCAATATTTCAGTGTATAGAAATGATGTATATTCTGTATACAAATTACTGTTAGTTAGATGACTTGGTATTTGGTTCAAAATGAACAAATAAAAAAATAGATAGTTATTATAAGGGCACCTTAATCCCAGCTCTTAATAGTTAAATTATTTATTTAACACTAGGTCAAGGTTATTGACAATTCATAGCATGGATTCATGCTTCTGAATAACTAGTGTTGTTTTGATAGTATTTAATTACAGAATAAAAGTTCAAGCATTCTTAGGGATTAACCTTCTAAATGATCAAAATAGTATGTTTCGTAATGATGAGAGCTACTTACAGTTTCCAAGTCATACAAATTAATTAAACAAAACAAGCTACTAAAGTAACAACTTTACCAAACAGTAAAACCCTAAGGTCCATTATAAATTGATTAATACACAGTAGTTTACTTATAAACTAAAGTAAGCAAACCTAGCTAATTAATAATGGCTCCATGTTCCTTTTAAATAATTATTACAATCAAAGAAACAGTATATGGATACCAAATATATTCAAAAACAGGATCTATCTATATAATAAAACCTCATAATCATCCAATAAAATACCTCGTGGAGTTTCCCAAATGAAAACTACGGCATTACCTTATAGTTGAGTAATATTGTGTTAAAATCTTCTTTAAATAAATACATATGAAAGAAAACTAAAATAGATATAGGATAAATACAAATCCCTCACAGTTTCATATACCTGTAACAACTTTTACAAATTATCTTTTTACAGCAGAGATCGTAAAACCTATTTCTCTTCTTACCAAACAAAGCTACTCCAATTACGCGACTGCATAACAAAGGTTGTAATACAACTTAAGAATAGATTAAGCGAAGTCCAATATTATGAGGTCAAGTAATGAGTATATGCAGATAACTCTCACAAATCTATTTCCATTTTTATCTTAATAAAGACTAAGCCAATAAGAAATACTTTCGGCAGGGGTTTCCTATCCTACACACTAGTTTTGTCTATAAGCCTTACGGATCTGATACCACATGTAACATCCCCTATTTGTTGTAAACATAAAAAAAAGTTATTTACCACATGTAATAATAGAAAATTCCTAGACAATACTTAGAGGGATGTTATTACCTACATTTCCTTTCGTCTCGCATTACTGTTGACTTCTTTTAATTTATTATTAGCATGTTTTTAAAATGGTGATCTGTTGATATGACATTACCTGATGACATAAGAGAAATATATATATTTAACTTATTTTCATACTTCAGTTTGTTGTAGTTGTTTGTTTGATTCTAAACTAGAGTTTCCCAAGGAATGGGTTATGGTCTTACTTAGTCATTTACGACTAACACATGAAATTATTTTGTTCTAGGTGCAGATAGTGAGGTATAAAGGTTTATTCGGATTAAGAACCAACTCTGTATTAAGCCTTATTGTTAATCTGAAAAAATACCACATTTTATTCTCCTTTTATATACCATTTTTCATCTTATTGCTATCTTATTCTTCCATAAAACCATTAATATTCACCACTTTCATAATAAATATTGTTTTATATTACCATTTTCCAAATCATTTATTTTTGAGTATTTTGAGTGAATTTGTGGTTAATTATTGAGCAAAATAACATATTTTCATTATATTTTAAAGTTGGGTGAGTTTGGTGATGCTTACAGGTGTATTTGAAGACTTTAACAAGCTCAAGAGTGACCACCTAGCGTCAAATCAGAATTTAATCTTCAAGGTGTGGGATAATTTCATGGAGACAATCATGGAAATGTGGAGAGAATATCTCATCCAATATTTGTGGAGGATTTAAATGGATGAGTTGTAAATTTGTTGAGGATTTAAAGGGATGAGTTGTATATTTGTTGAGGATTTTGAGGGATAAGTTGAGAGAATAATAAATTTGTAATTATGTAGTATTTATCTTGAATTTATGTATAAATAGGAGGTTTCTATCCTCATTTTGTTACAAGCCTCTCTAGTGGTTTGGTAGTAGTGAACTGGTTCATCTTTTAGATAGTCATGGATTTGATCATGTTGTAATAGATTCATATTTTAGAATAGATAGTTTGATCTCTTCATATTTTGATGTCTTGGTTATGAATTGATAGTATTGATTTTACATGAGCTCACAAGTTAGTGTTGATTATTTTCAATCTGTTTATTTCATGCAATTTCAGTCTTTCTCTACCAAGTTAATTTATGCAATTTCCTGTTTTCATGTTTTAGATTTCTTTTCATGTCTTTGCAAGTTTAATTCAATTTCAGTCGCATGTTAATTTCATTCATATTAGATTAAGTTAGAAATACTCTGCCCCTACATATATTTTTCCTGTACCTCACAAGTTTATGCTCTCTTTGGGTTGACAATTAAATCATTGGATATATATGTGATAATTTGTTTAATGTTTTTTCCCAACATTTTGGTGTTGTTGCCGGGAAGGTGCTAAAAGGGATCATAGTTTAGATAGGTAGATAGTTTATTTTTTATTACATAGAAAGGAGGAGGAAAAATAGTAAGATGCAAGGACGACTTCAATACAAAATTTCTGTGGTGTGACAGCTAGCCGCATCCACTTTAGTGTGTCACCCCAGAGCCTTGTTATTTCTGCAAGCGTGTTTATTTTTCTGCAAAGTGTTTTCTTTCATTTTCTACAAATGCGAGTTTGTTTTTATGCAAGTTTTCTTTTACAGTTTTGTACGTAAAGTTTGGATTTCTTTCATTTTTCGGCGTCTTTATTTCATATTAACTTGCTTCTAACTTTTTATCTATTCATTCTTTGTTTTGTACAGATTTTTATGCACCTTTTTATTTCTGTTTTTGCAGTCATTTTGTGCTATTGTTTTCGTTATTGTCATGTATTCGTTTTCTTTTCTAGTACTTGATTTGATTCCAGTAAAATGATTTTAGGATGAGCATAATCTTAGAACATCTTACTCAGATCCTCGCAAAAGCCAGGATCTCGTCTTCTCACAAAGAGGAGATCTTGATAGTAGTCAAAGATGTAATTACTCCTCTTGATACAAACAAAGCAGAATCAACATTTGAAGAATCATGCATATCAGTTGAAAAACACTTGTTCGAACTTGAGATTGAAAAGGATGAAGAAGGGATCTCAGGTGAATATCAAGCAATCAGAAGCTACATCGAACAATGGTTCCAAGTAAGTACTAGGTTAGATCGATTTTGTTTTCACTTTTATTTTATTAATTCATACTTTCAACATTTAATTTTTTATGTTATTGTATATTCTAGGATTAGTTTTTCAAAATTAAAAGATAATTTTGGTTTGCTTATTTTAGATAGACGGTTACATTGGAATTTTCATTTTATGTTAATGATCTTTAAATTTTAATAAATAAAGTAGGTAGGTTTTAGTTTTATTTTCAATTTAAAAATTAGCATTCTTTAATTTGCTTTAATATTTCTATTTGTTAAAAATTTCTAATAGCCTTAAATTTTTTATTTTTTAATTTTTCTTAAAAATTGAAAATAGTTTTAATCTTTTAAATCTGAAGAATTTATGAATTTTGATCTCGTTTCATTTTCATCTTTAATTTAATAAATTTTTTAGTCAGGCTAGAAATAAAAATATGTATTAGGAATTAAGTTTTTATTTTTTAGAAAATAAAATAAACAAATTAATAAACAAATAAAAAATAATCAAAATCTATATAGTTTTTGTTTTAGTTTAATATGTTCCTTTGTTTTCTTTAGTTTTTAAAAATAAATAAATAAATATAAATAAAATAATTTTTTTACTAAACTTAGGTTGCATCTAGGATATATATATATATATATATATATATATATATATATATATTTTCAATTAATTTTCTTGTTTTAGAAAAACTTACATTTGTTTTGTCTTGATAGGAGTTCAAAATTTTAATTTTTACAAAAACTTAAAAAACCTTAATTGCCTGTCCATAGATAGTTTTTCGATATGCTACTATAAAACCTGCAACTAAAAAACATTAATATATGTATAATAAAACTTAAAAATAAATAAAAATTGCATAAATAAATCAACATTAACATTGTGTATATATATATATATTAAAAACTTTAAAATAAGACCTAAAACCTGAAACCTGCAGTTGTAAATCTTTTACATTTCATCCCTCCATGCCAAACATGCAAACAGTGTGTCATACCAAACCTGCAAACAATCTTTAATTCGCAAGCTACAAACATTTCATCCTTTGACCTATCTTTCGATCTATGCATTCGTCCTTCTACTCTAAAAACCTACAATTATAAAATATTTTCAATAAAAATGATTGAACCAAAGAGCAACGATCCGCAAATTAGAATGGATAGCCTATAATTAAAATAGATCTGAAGTGTGAATCCTATTAGATGATAAAAATCAAAAGCAACCAACCATAGAAAACGGGACGGGAATGATCTTGCTCTTCCCTTCACGATATGATCTCAAAATCAAAAGAAGCTCATTTAAGCACCAAGTGGATTTAGAAGTTCGCCCCTCATCCCCAAGGATTCTTCTCAATTACAAACAATGTACAAAACGATTAGTTCTAGATCATTGAAATGTTTATGATTTAAATGATTGAGAGAGATTGGTTACCCACTAGAATCACCTCCTACACAATTGGAGATACGTGGATTCTTGATAGTTAAAATTAGTGGAGACCACTCGAAGTGTCGATGCCACATATTCTTGACAATTAAAATTAGTTGACAATTGAAAGGAGTGAGAATGATTTCCCTCCCACCACCTCGAGTGGATCCCACCATATCTGTGTTATTGATTCTTTTAGGCAATGTGACCTCCATGTTGGTATAAAGACGTTCAAAATCGTTCACGATTTCCCTATTTTTGCTATGATAGGTTGATGTTGGTGAAACAATCCTGCGCCTAACATAAGGTTTAGTGCCTGTCTTCTCGCCAAGATTTTCTCAAGAGATTCTTTCCATTCCATTTTATTAACTGGCATCCAAGTAGATGGCTAACAACTAGTTCTATTTTTATTCGACTTCAAAAACCCATTCATTCAAACGAATGGACTGGCAAATTTCCTGCCAGTAGTTACTTAGTTATAGCTATCTTGGCTTATGCCAAAGTTGACTCACCCTCTCCGTGGTGGCTTGGACTACTGCTAATATGCCATTTTAATGGAGAACAAGCCACCTACCTCCACCGATTCACCAAATTTAACCTGAATATAAAGTTTAAACAATTATTTTAGGTTAAGTTTGTTTCATATTCAATGACCGGACATTGATATAGTAGAGACAACAACAATACTAGGTTGATGCATTTATGCTAATGATGATGCAAGGCATTCCACGGCTTGGTGATCGCTTGACTTCTCACATGAGATGAAAAACTGAAAACGGTGAGAGTCCCAAGAGAAGACGACAGCATCATTCTGCATCGAACCATTTGATTTCATGTAGTCGAACCAGCCAGTGGTGAAGACGTAGGATTTAGTGCTGCTCCACCGGCTGAACATCAACATTCTACAAAAGATCGTGGAATAATCAACATGCCTCGCTGTATTCTTGCGTCCCACCGAGTGAAAGTTTTGGAGAAAACGTCTCTCTCTTGACTAATCAACATCAAGGTTTTCGTTGTTTTTCTGTCATTCATGCTTTCCATTTCCATCCTTCGCCTTCTAAATGTGTAAATCAATAAAACTATGAACAAGCAACTTTGATAATGGACGCACCAATGTGAAATTAGATGCTCGTCCAACTACAATGGACGCCCTCCCTCACAAGGTTTGATAACCGAACTTGTTTTGTGTATAGTCGAACAAAGCATCAAACAGCGGAGTGGTTACGTTGTGTTACGTGTTGAACACATTAACAGTTTGTTAGAAGCAATTTGCATGAATAACAGCTACACTAAAAAATATATCAAAAACATTGAAGTGATAGACGAGAAGTTCCAAAACAGAAAGTAGAGAATTAGGTTGATTCATGCCCAGGCATTCCACTGTTCAGTGATCATTTGATATGAAAAACCATTTTACACCATGAACTTATTTGTTATATACTCTTTAGTGCTCACGTTGTTTACATGTTAAACACATTAACAATTCTTTTGGAAGCAATTTGTATAAATATTATAACACTAACTGCAGCGTACATGCAAATATGAAACAACATTCTCATCGATGCAACCATCATCTTTGCACTCAATCCGAACAATTAGATTTGACATTGGCTTTAGCTTCAGCTTCGTGACTGTCCACTTCACATCACGAATATTGAACCCCAAGTCTTCATAAAGATGCTCCGTAATAACTCAACGTGTCTTATACCTTGACTTCGGAAATCCCAAGTTTAGTTTTAAGTGGCACTTAGTGTTGGATCATGGATGTCATGGTAGACGTATGAATCTCATAATGCTCAACATTGTTACTGGTATCTTGAATCATTGCTTATGGTATATATAATGTTATATTAATAATGGAAACGCATGCACATAGAGATAAGGCTTAGCTCTGAGATCGAATCCATTCCCTATCATACCTCCACTATTACAATGACAGAACTCTCTTGTCGGGTTTAAAATCCATGATAAGTAATTTAATAACAAAAATATGTATATTATATGTAAGATTTGTCATATCAATTCCTTTCTATTTCAGTAACTAGAGTGATAATAATTTTCTTGTTCAAGAGTAAGTTAAAAATACATAAGAAAATGATACATAATGAGAAGTCTAACTTTAATGAGATATCAACTTTTTAATTGTTTTCTATTTATTATAGAACAATTAAAAAGTTTAAAAAAAAAATTATAATCAAACTCAAATTAGTGTTTATATGTGTATAAACCAAAATTAAAAGAAAAAACATATAATACAAATAAAAATAAAAACATATAAAAATATTTAGTTGGTTCTCATTGTTTTAAAATAAAAGAAGATTTTATAAACAAACAAACTTTAAAAAAATCACAAACAATTTAAAATAAAAATTTGCAAATAAACTTGGAATCTCATGAAGACTAAAAACTTCATGTTTTGACACATGCTTTACATTCATGTGTTTTCACAAGTCATTCANTATATATATATATATATATATATATATATATATATAGCAATCAATAATTAAAATAAACAAAAACAATTACAAATAATTTTTAGGTCAAACATAAAAATAATGTTATAAAATTCATATGAGTTTTTGAAATCAAAGGAGGCTACTATCGCAGCCAAGCCTTCTTTATTTTTATTTTTGCATAGTGGGACCTGGAACATCTTCCGTTTGGGGGAGGTAGGTGTCTTTTTAAAGCTACCAAATTTACCATAGATATTGCTTGTTTGCACACTCTTCTCCATTCCATATAATTAAGATAGTTTGTTTTTTATAGGGGTCAACCACTAAAAGGGTAGACCCTATCTCTCTCTGTTGCTCAATCATCATATAAGGACACATTTATCTTTGTAAAAAGAGGGTGTAAAAACTCTTATTTTTGTTCCAATTTTATAAAAGCACATAAAAATTTGTTTTTGTAAATAAATCAAATTTTTAAAAGATACATATAAACAAGAAAAAAATTAGAAATAATAATAAAAGGGTTATGATAACGTTACAAAAATAAATAAATTAAAAATAAAATGAAAACTAAAAACATACAAATAAATAAAAAAGTATTAGGTAAGAAATAAAATCATAAAATTATAAATTATAAATGAACTTGGAATCTTCTCAAAATTTTATGATTATTGTGCTAACTTGTTTTTGCAAGTCACTCAGAAACAGGTTTTGACAAGAAGAGTTGCTACTTTTAGATATGAAATCATTTTATTTTTCTCTTCGACTTAGTTTGTTAACCACATATTTTTCTATATTTTTAATGCTCTCAAAAGTTTGTTGCAGGAAAATGCTAACCTCTTTTGCAGATTCAAAGACGAACAAATGGCATGCAGAAACAATTTCCAAAATCACAGAAGATTTTCAAAAAAAAAAAATGTTCAATTGAAAGCTTGAAGAAGATGAGTTTCCACTATGTATGTCATGATATTTTCTGTTACAAAGAAGCCTTTCAAAAACCAATTATGCCATGTCATGATTACTTACCATTTTTCCTTCCAAGATTACTTACCCATGTTAAAGTCTATTTTTTGTACCTTATACATCATGACCTCCCGCATGTCTACATTTCTGAGTCTCACACACTTTCCCCATTTCCATTTTATCTTTTTCCTTATGAATAAAAACATTCAACTTCCTTTCTATGACTACATTTCTTTGTTGTCCCTGCCATAAAAATTGTTTGAACCTCATATCTTTTCATCTATAGTCCTACCACTCATTATGTACAAATCATGTAGATTGATGTGGGATTCCTTAAGAGCCACCTTTCAACAAGTCTTTCCCCATCGACCTCAGCACCTTATCTGGGATAGGGACTAGAGCTCATTTTTAGTACCTTGAGTCTTGAATGCCTTAATGGCAAGTCCTCTTGCTGACAATCATGCGAATACATCAATTCCCCTTGATCGTTAGATATTGCAAGTGGCTTGACATCAACTCATTTATTCGCACTTTGCATGATGTACTTAGGTACCTTGGAACTCATAGACATTAATGGAGATATTGCCTCACATTGGTTAATGACATTCATCAATGGTAGGTAATCCAATGATTTCTTTCCATGTTCGAGATCGAAACATTTATTCGCATGGTAAGAATAGTACCATCAAGTTTTGTAGCGGGTGAACACTATATATTTTCCATGACTCCATTAACATTTTTATAGTAGCATACTTCCAGCCATATCAGAGTACCACAGTTCTACTTTCAGCTCTCATCTTTTACTTCATCCAACCAAGCAGCATTTCAGCTCCTTCACTTCACATTCTATTATCTAAGCAGTATCAGCAGCCACATTCCTATTACATAAGTTCATCAACTTTTTGGGTAAGTGGAGGTATGTTGTTTTCTAATATTTAACCATGCAATTCCTTAAATTCTAGAAAATGAATGAATTTGGAAAATTCCCTCACTACATTCCCTTTCTCCTTTTTATAAACCTAATACATCCACTATACTTGAGGGTTTTGAATGGTTTATCAAACACCTGTCTCACACACATACTAAGGTATGTAATTTTTTAATTATTTATGTCTGCATGTTCACATGTACATAAAGGGTTTCTTTTTTTCCTATATTTCTATTGTTATCCAATTTGTAATGTATGGATGCGATATTGATGATTAATATTGTTTACATTGACTTATTCTTTTGAATTTTGTAGATTGTTTGGTGAATTTCCATTACCAACGTCAAATATTTTACGATGCACATATCGAGAGATATATGTGATTATGAAAGAATTTGGAATGGAGTATCAAGCTATTGATGCATGTCCTAATTATCATATCATATACTATGGACAATATGCATTAGGAAGTGAATTCCCACAATGTCAAACAAGTAGGTATCGAACTGATAAACTGACAAAAAAGGTGTCTCACAAAGTTCTTCGTTATATTCCAATAATTCCACATCTCTAGCAGTTGTTCAGGTGTCAAAGTATAATACAGTTTATGGATTTCCATGCAAAGAATAGAAGTCAAGGCAATGTTCTTCGAGTTCCTACAGATGGGTCTGCATTTAGGTGTGTTGAAGAAGAGTGGCCAATTTTCAAAGAAGAACCTCGTAATGTTAAACTTTCGTTGGTAGCTGATGGTGTCAATCCATTTGGAGAGCTTCATTCTACCTACTTAGTGTGGCCTGTTTTTGTTATAAACAATAACCTTCCTCCTTGGATGTCAGTTAAGAGAGAGCACATAATGTTGGAAATGATTGTTCCATGCATTTAATTAATTCGTATTTTTTTACTTGAAATTTTGATTACTAAATATTTCATTTCCTTGTTTCATGCATGATAATTATATGTTTTATATATAACGACATATAGCTAAATATAATTAATCATGTATGTTGGACCAATTAGGTAAGTACTGGGTTGAAGATATGAATGTATATATTGAGCCTTTTATCGATGAGTTGTTGAAGTTATGGGCTGGCATCACTATGTATGACATCTCTAGACCAATAGGGAAAAGACGATTTCAATTCCATGGAACACTTGGATGGACAATTCATGGTGCTCCCAGGTTAACACATTTTTGTGGTATATTGTTACTTTCTTTTGTTATTTAATATTATATATATCTATTGAAAATATTATGCATTATTTTAAATGGTAATTCTAATTCGCTACATTGATGCATATATCTTGTAGGTATTTAAACAAAGGGTAAATTTGCATGTCCAGCTTGCGGTCCCATGATAAAATCTCGTCGTTCAAGGAATTTAGCAAAGGAAGTGTTTGATGAGTATAGGCACTTTCTTCCTAAGAACCATAGTTATCGAACTACAAACAAATCAAAATTAAATGGTAAAGAAGATAATGGAAAAAAAACATGAAGAATGACACCTCACCTATGGAATTTGGAATATAATAGAAATCATTAAGGTATGCCAAATTATTTATGTATTGTTGGACATTGTTGAGTATGGTTGTCATTGATGTCAAAGGAGGTCATTAATGAAAAAAGAAGTGTTGATATGGCATGTGTGATGAGGTTTAAAAAAACATATTGTTGTCCTAATGCCTCATGATGTCATTGTTACATTCTGCTAGTAGCTGGTAATGGTATGATAATTTGGGGATTTTGACTAAGTGTTGAAAAACTTTCCTAAAGCAGCTGCCTTATGAAAATGAACAACATAATTCATAAGAATAAGAAAATTCCCACCACAAACTTCCATCCCATATTTTGTTGAAATATCTATCTGACCATGGCCCCATTTCTGAGAAAGACTCCTTGAAGAAGAAGATACAGGTCTCGCAAAAGAAGGATTTTTGGTCATATTAGTCATAATTGCTCTAGGGAAATGCCTACCATAATTTGTGGGTTGAAGCAAATGACCGCACCACCTGATAATCCTGTAGGTGTATGTTTTTTCTACCTAACCATGTTCTCACATTGGTTTGATAATGCTTGAGGAAGAAGATATGGATCTGCCAAAAAAGGGTTTTAGGTCGTCTTACACCAAAGTTCAGTAAATTGATTACCGGCCATGAGCAAAGGTAAACAAGTGACACCAGGAAAATGGTCTGTCAAGGACAGGAATGGAACTTGCAAATTGGGGTTGGATTGAAAACTTCAAGCATCTGCTAATAGGATAGTCTCGGGAAAATAAGTTCCACGGCCAGCCTTTTACTGGCGGCCCTCCTTCTAGCACCAAGACTGTTGAGGCCTGGAAATTCGCAGGCGACAACAGAAAGGGATTCTCCCCAATCAACATTCCCAACTAGCCCGTTGACTGTTTGGAATGGGGAATCCATCCGGTTTATGGTCCAGCTACCGTAGGTCAAAGTAACAACAAGGGTTTACCGGTTGCGGCCCGATCCACCGGAATTTGTATTTTGACTTAATGTGTGCGGTGCACATGCCTATCTTAAACATGCAAGGTGATAACAATGTAAGGAACGTCACAATGTGCTGCGCAGGTTCTTACCTCTCATCTTAGGTTCTCGAACATCCAAACCACATATGCAATTATGAAGTAAAACAAATAACTATCTAAACACCTAACTACCTCTCCCCGGGGAGCTAGAAAATGATTATTAATGAGTAATGCATTGTCTCCATGTATAGTAAACCAAATTACAGATAGCTGATATTTACGTTTACAACACATGAACAAGAAAATATTCTAACAATCAGATAGCTAACTGTTATATGAGCCACAAGCATTACTCTGAGTGAACTTTCCACACAATGAATCAGAAACCATTTAACAAGACATAGGTCATGAAGTTAGAACGATCTCACGAATTGTGCAC
>LPNX010124728.1:0-37208 GCA_001517045.1 Pseudotsuga menziesii | reverse complement strand
AAACAGTACTGAAATCAGGGACTTCTTCCCCTTTTTCCCGTACGAAAGGTACCAGCTGAATCATAGGGGTAGCAGCTTCGATGGTAGGGGGTACTTGAGGGATCTGCATCTCAGGGTTTTCATCTCCCTGAATCAGCCCTGATGACGCCTCAGGAACTTGCTGTTGCATCAAATTTATATGTTCGAGCACCTGCTCTTGCAGTTCTTCATCTAGATTTCTCTGAGCTTCTTCGGCTGCTTGCTTAGCAGCTTCTTCTGTTTCTCTGGCTGCTTCATTGGCTCGTTCAGCTGCTTCTTGGGAAGCTTTCCTCTTTTCTTCTTCTCCCTTTCGCATCCATTCTGCGGCCTCCTCTTCCAACCTCTGAGCCTCTTCTCTTATTCTTCTGGCTGCTTCTTCAGCCT
The DNA here is from genome assembly GCA_001517045.1 of Pseudotsuga menziesii. Taxonomy (NCBI): domain Eukaryota; kingdom Viridiplantae; phylum Streptophyta; class Pinopsida; order Pinales; family Pinaceae; genus Pseudotsuga; species Pseudotsuga menziesii. The sequence continues at coordinate 36,806 of LPNX010124728.1, read as the reverse complement.
TAGCTTGTTCAGCCTTCTCTTGCTCAGATCCTTTTCCACCCTTGGTGGAATGCTTTGGTTTGAATCTCTTGCGGAGCTCTGTCATATTTGGAGCCATCCTGTAAACTGATTCATCGCTATCGAAATGATGGCTGTATTCGTAGGTCACCTTGTGTTTCTTGCAGTGTTCAGCTACTCTGCCATGAGTATCATTCCTTTGAAAAGTCGTTTCACCNTCAGATCTCTTCCTAGCTTCTCCTTCCAAAGCTGCAGCCACACAAGAGGAGAGACTGCTTGATACTATACTTGCCCAGTTGAAGATCGTGCCTTTCGTGGCCACATAGAACATGAGGGGTATCCACTCGAACTTGAATAGTCTACCATGGGCTCTCCCGAAGATCCTATTTAACATTAGAGCTATGAATCTGTAAGGAGGTCTGAGACTGGCTGTTTCATATTCTTCAGTTGCTCTATGTTGGTATAGCTTCCCTGGAAAGAGCATCCTCTTCATGGTTTCTACAAAATCCATCCTAAGGTTGTCCAGCCACTCATTTGTCAGGAAAATTTGAGGCTCCCGCAGGTGGTAAGATAAGGCCACATACCCAGGGCTAAAGGCGGCATAACCCTGGCCCTCGATATTACACATAAGCATTGAGTTGTGGTTGGTATTTGGTAGAACCGATCTCATCACCTCCGGGCATGGAAACAGCTCGGGCCTGGTGGCAACTTTCATAATGGCAAAATTTTCTATGTTTGTGTAAATGGGTGCTTCCTCCAGACCCATGTCTGGGACTTCCCTGCGGGAAATCAACCTGTATATGTCTTCCCATTTATATTCAGGTTCAACCCCTGTGACACATTGGGTGTCTTCATAGATGTACTCAGTTTTTGCTTCTGTGTCTGGTGCTGGTACTTCCTCCACCGTTGGGGCTTTCTTCTTCTTCCTCTTGGACATTGTAGATTCTTCCTGCAATGTAAAACATTTTGATATTAAGCAATTTCAGGCTTGTGAACATTTTGCAGCAGTTTTATCTTTCTCAAGTATATCAGAGCTATAATGGGATTTAGACTTAGGCCCTTCAGGCCGAAAGATTTGAAATGGTCGTGCAATATTTTGCAATATACTATTTATGTTAATATGTAAACAAGAAATAAGCCAACACATGTGCACATAATCCCGCCATGCCTTGTCTGTCAAACTACCAGCACAAAAACTGGACTCAATCTGCCACTGCACTATAATAAGCAATGTCTTAATGTGGTGTAAAATAAAAAATGGAACTATTCATCAAATGGCCTAGCATCAGAATTACATCAATTCATAGGATGCCATTTTCCAACCAAACGATATGTAATGCAAGTGCATAACTTTTAAACTCAAGGCGCAACTACAGCTTTCTGAAATCGGATATGGCTTTAGTAAGGATAAATCAAAACGACGAAAGCTTATGCTGCTCGCGGACATGGCAATTACATCTGTGTGATTATCAACCGCAGGAGTCCACAACCATTTTTTGATAAGGGAGCTCCCACCAGCACGACTACTCATGCTTCCCCAGTAACTTAGATACTAACAGCGGTGCGACCCTAGGACTTCACGGTAGTCTGCAATGGCGGACTGAGCAGCGCGGGCCGAGGTCAGGGCTCGAGAAATAGGTACACCCATTAGGAAAACTGACTGGCTAAGTATTCGAAACCTAAACCTCGGTAAAAACCCCATCAAAAATACCGACGGGTCTCATCATTACTAAACCAGGTGCAGGCGGCATGACTACCGCCTGCACCTTGCCTTCCTTCACTATGCTCAGGGTGAGGCTGAAATGGCATAGTAAAAATAAACGAGGGCTTTAAAAAGGCAAAGACTCCCCCTCCTCTAACTGCCAAAGCTATCCAGCAGGAAACCCTAACAACAAGAGCGCAAACCGCCAGGTAAACGATTACGATAACCTTGGCTGCGGGCAAAAAACTTCAGGCGAGCGCAACGGGGCTACGGGGACCTAATTCTAGCGATACTCAAACCAATACATAAATCCCTTAGTCAAAACCTTGAAAAAAAAACCTGATGCTAGAGTATAAAGATCCTACCTGGAAATCCAACAAACGAGTGAGCTGATGCCGGTTAGACTTCTCCTCCTGCCACTTGGACGCGGGTACACCAACAGCTAGATCCTCACGCGTTCCTAAAATCGACAGCTCGAAATACCGCGACAACACTCAAAAAACAATACCAAACCCCCGTTTGTTGCCCCGTATATATTGAAAACTGCCACATGTGCGAGAAAAAATCTATCGGGCGCGAACTGAAACTATGTCGAGCGGTCAGAAATTCCTTCCCTCCGTAACGGCGGACAACTCCCTATACTTACTCACCCGCAACGGCTACAAATAATGTTTGAAACACCGTTGTCGAGCGTCGACTGACACAAAAGTCCGGACCCCTCCGCAACGTCGGAGCAAGAGATGGTCAATCGTTCCGCTATACCACCGGGTGATAACAAAACATCAGAGCACCATACAAAGTCCCCCTTCCGAAAATAGTCCGCAACGTCGAAAGGGGGGATCAACAAACCGCCTGAAACGTTGGACGAGGAAGACTTCCCGCTCCTCCGATGGAGAACCAAAACCCGTCCGAAACAGAGGAGAACCAAAACCCATCCGCAACGGTTGGAGGGTTCCAAACTTACCCGAAACGGTCGGGGCAAAAACAAAAGTCCAAGACTTGAAAATGATTCGCAATGGCGGGGAGGAAGATTAACAGGACGCCCGAAACAGCGGGGAGGAGGATCAACAAACCACCCGCAACGGCAAAAATAGACAAAAACTTAACCCCCGATTGATCAAGGCTTTGAAGAGATGGGCTAAGCGACCATGAAATCAACTCAAGAGAGAAATCCTTAAGGAATGAAATCTTTAAAACATGTAATGAGGAGAAAACCAATTGATGAACAGTAACCAAAAAAAATGCTTCAAAATTCATAAGCCAAAAATCAAGAGGCTGTAATCCAGAAAAGAACCCAGTAATTCATAGTAGAAAAAGGGGGGGCCCAAAATTTTAGAAATTTGGGGAAATGTTGCAGCTGCAACAATTGGCGACTACCTGGTGAATTCCAGATCTCTGAATTAACTTTCTTTCTAAGTTTGAAACTGTGTGAATAAAACTGAACTCTTTTTGCTGTCTGCATTCCCAAGCCAACCAGATTATGCATCATGTTACTTATAAGAAGTCCCTTTCCTCGGGAAAAGGTAACCTTAGTAGTGTTTTAGGTCTGAATAACTCTCTGGAGGCCAAAGGATGAGTTTTATTTTATCTGCCCTTTGGTGGTTACAGTTTCAACACCACAGGATTGTGACAGACAGTGAACAGTATTACCCTTTTGTTCCTCATTCCCATGCCTATTCGCACTTTTGTGCCTTTAGAACTTTAGTTCATTTGATATGAGTCCTCCTGCAGGCTTTTCTTACTGAATTTTAATTCAGGATCCTCTATCCCATAGTGCCCTTTTGTGTGAATGATATATTTCATACTTCAATTCACGGACGGAGAGGATCTTGTGGCCATTTGGTACTTCATGTTTTGAGATTTTTCGAGCTTTGCTTTGATATGTCTCGCTTCTTTCAGGAGTATTGACTCCTAGGAGATTTTAGCTCCTTTCTTAACTTACGGCATGGGATCATTTATATATGATAAACTGTTTCACTCTACTTCCTTTCCGTGTGTCTTTTACTAGGACTACCTTGGGGTATTTAAAGTGTGAAGTGGATGGAGCCCCCAAATAATATTTCAGACTTTCTCACTGCTGAGGTATTTACAGGGATTAAGTGAGACTTCGCATGAATGCATTGCCAGTTAGGAATACAATTACTAGAAGACATCCTTTAGCCCAGTCTTTTGCTCAGAATTTTAGTTAATACAAAACCCTGACGTTCTCCTTGCATCCAAAATTTTGCCTCTTATTCAAAATAAACGAAAAACTAGCAAACTATAAGAAAACAGCAGTAAAGTAAATAATGAAAGAAAACAAGCATTAAAACACTAAAGCAGAACAAGCGTCGAGTATCAAGAAAACAAAGCAATTTATTTATGTACATAAGAAAACAGAAATTTAGGCCCACCCCTGAAAAATCTGAAACTAAAAGTTGAGGAATGGGCTGGACTTAAACATGAGTTGCCTATCCATGGTCCAACTGTGCGATTTTTGAAATGGAACCCATATCTACAATACTGCAGTCATTTCTTTCATCCTGAGGAAGTTGAAGGAGCCCAGGCTGAATGTCCTTCATAGGACTGGCCCCTTTTGAGAAATGATGTTCCAACTTAAGCTCAGTAAGATAGTTCCCCAAAACAGAATCAGTAGTTTCGTTTTCTTCCCTTAGCTCAGTGACATTGTTTTTCATAAAAGGCTCTCTTAGAATCTTAATCAGGTTTGGGCTGCCCTTCTAGGGTAGCCACAAATGCGACCAATCTGAAGCAAAGTATCCGTTTAGTCTTGATGTCCAGTCTCGGTTCAAGATCATCCCATAACCATCAGGAATGTCTGCTACTATGATGTCAATGTATTGGCATATATTTTTATTTGCAGACAATTGAATCATCACATTCTCCATTTCTCCTACTACTTTGACACTAGTTTTGTCAAGTTGCGTGACATCCCAAAGAGTAGGCTTTATCTGACCCTTGAGTTTTTTGCAAACTACCAGAGGCATAACATTCATAGAAGATCCCGAATCCACCAAACAATTATGCACCTTATGATTAAGGATTTCAAGGGTCACAAGGAAAGGTGGAGCGTTGGTTTTCTTTTTCTTAATCAATTCAATCTTTTCCTTCACATGTTGGTTCGTTGTGGGCAATTCTTCATTCAGTTTGTCATCTTTGCTTCTCTCATCATCTTCCACCTGTTTGGCAAATTCAATGAGCGGCTCTGTTTTCTGTTGGCCAGTAATATCCTTAGATATGTGATCTTTAGCCCCCACATCATCCTGCCCATTTATTCCCTTTTGCAAGTTTTGGACTTTTGAGATTCTATCATTTTCTCTAATGGCCAGGTTTTCATTTTTTGTGGTTGTAAGTGCCTGTTGAGATTGGAGAGCATTTTCTTCTTGGTTAAACAATGAAACTCCATTCCATGAGAACATAGTATCGTCCTCTGTCCTTTCTATGGCCTGCTCCTCTTTCACCCCCTTGCTACGGTCTCTAGTCAACTCGGGGTCCAAGAACTTATTCATCACCCTTGTCATTGAATGTATCCATTGAGGACATTTCTTCTCAGAGTGGGGTAGTTGGTGAAAGGTACAGAAATCATCTCCACCTACTTCTATTATGTTGATGGATGCCAAATTAGGATGTGGGACCTGCCATTGATTGTTATCTTCTTCTTGGGGATAGTATGGCTTATAGGTTTTCTGAATGTCCCTCTCCTTCTCCAGGTCTAAAATTCGGTTGGACATTTTCTGAAGCACTTTCATTATTTCATGAATTTTTTTTTTTATCTTCTCTAGATTTAAATGGCAGTGAGCTTGTTCTTCCAGTGGTCTTTTCTCCAAATGAGTCAGGATAGTCCTCTATACTCTCACTCTCTGCTTCTACTCTTTTAGCCTCTTGATAAGTTTCTACAAGAGCATTCTTGACTTTCATCTTGGCAAACATGGCCAGTTCAGGTCCTAGGGCTGAGGTATAATACTCGATTAAGACTTTATCCGAGGGTCTATCGATTTCTGAGAAGTTATTTAAATATGTTGAAAATCGTTGGGTGAAACAGCGTACTTTTTCATTATTTCCCTTTCTTAACAAACCCAGACCTTTCATCAATGAGGCATGTGTCTGCTGAGCTGTGTATTTACTCCTAAAAGACCTCTCAAAGGTGTCCCAATTAGGAATGGAATTGGTAGGTAGTCCGAAGTACCAGGAAGCTGCTGCTCCTTTCAGAGTATGAGGAAAAAGTCTACACACCATGTCTTCATGCTCTCCAGCCCTTAGTCCTTCTGGTGCTAGATAAAAGCTTTGAAGGTGATCATCTACAGCAATGTTGTCTGCCGGGTCAAACTTGGGTAAAAGCTTGTCAAAGGCTTGAGGCAAGTCATGCAAAGGAGGATTTAGGTTCAGAGGTGACCTAGCTCTCCATGCTGGCAAAGGGTTAGGTTGATTACCGGCCATGAGCAAAGGTAAACAAGTGACACCAGGAAAATGGTCTGTCAAGGATAGGACTGGAACTTGCAAATTGGGGTTGGATTGAAAACTTCAAGCATCTGCTAATAGGATAGTCTTGGGAAAATAAGTTCCATGGCCAGCCTTTTACTGGCGGCCCTCCTTCTAGCGCCAAGACTGTTGAGGCCTGGAAATTCGCAAGCGACAACAGAAAGGGATTCTCCCCAATCAACGTTCCCAACTAGCCCGTTGACTGTTTGGAATGGGGAATCTGTCCGGTTTATGGTCCGGCTACCGTAGGTCAAATTAACAACAAGGGTTTACCGGTTGTGGCCCGGTCCACCGGAATTTGTATTTTGACTTAATGTGTGCAGTGCACATGCCTATCTTAAACATGAAAGGTGATAACAATGTAAGGAACGTCACAATGTGCTGCGCAGGTTCTTACCTCTCATCTTAGGTTCTCGAACATCCAAACCACATATGCAATTATGAAGTAAAACAAATAACTATCTAAACACCTAACTGCCTATCCCCGGGGAGCTAGAAAATGATTATTAATGAGTAATGCATTGTCTCCATGTATAATAAACCAAATTACAGATAGCTGATATTTACGTTTACAACACATGAACAAGAAAATATTCTAACAATCAGATAGCTAACTGTTATATGAGCCACAAGCATTACTCTGAGTGAACTTTACACACAATGAATCAGAAACCATTTAACAAGACGTAGGTCATGAAGTTAGAACGATCTCACGAATTGTGGACACAAGCTGAAAAATAAAGTAGTTCATCTTTCTGCCATACATTTGTTAGCATTTGGAAACTTCACATATCTTTCTCCAACAGGCAAACTAAAATATTTATTGCAAAAGGAGGTAGTTCTTCTTACAATAGGTCATCCAGTATTACTGGGAAAAAGCCCCTTCCTCATCTATGTCTCCTACTTTTATACAAAATACAAGAAATGGTTGGGCTGCCCAAAGGGACCTTTGGGCATCCCAACCCTTGGTCTTCCTAACGCTTCCCCTTTTCCCAAAACTTTTACAAATATTTTACAACATTACAATGACCGATTTCTCACTAAGAGGGCCCCACTTGACTCTCTAGGAACTTCTTCCACGCTGCAGCTTCCCTATCGAGATCTTCAAAAGAGTTGGGCTCCAAGAATTGGATATTAATCTCAAACTTTTCAGCCTTTTTCTTGATGGCCTTGACCTTGGTTGCATTGAGTCTCACCTGTTCTTCTAGGAGCTGCAAACAAACGGCTGTATGGCCTATTTCAATCTTCAGGGTTTGTTCATCAATGGCTTGGATGCATTGTACTTTGGCCTCTTCCTCTTGTTGTCTTTTCTGCAACATTTCTATAAATGAGTCATGATCTGGGAACTCGTGTAGCCTTTGCTCAGCTTCTGCTTGACACTGGTTGTAAATGACTAAGGCTCTCCTGAAAAATTCGGTGCACAGTACCTTTGTTTTCTGGACGGTTTTCTTGAAGTCCTCTGTAGTAGTGATAGCGAACTCCATCAAGTCATAATCCCGCTGAAGGGTTTGTCTATTCTTGTCTGACAGTCCTGCTGGGACTTCTTCACCTTTCTCTGCCCTTGCCATCCTAGTGGTCAATACTTCAAGGATATCTTGTGACCTATCAACAAAGTAAGAAGCAGTCTCCAGGATTTCTTCTAATCGGCTATCCACTTGGAGAATCTGACATCTTTCTTCTGCTAGAACAGTTTGCAGGTGCAGTACCTTAGCTTTCTGGGCCTGGATGTGTTCTTTTATCGGCTGCAGATCAACCTGTTGTTGTTTAGCTGCTTCTAGTTACTCTTTTAGTTCTTTAACACATGCAGCATTGGACTCGTATATAATAGTCTGTTGCTCCTCTAGGTCTTGTATCTTTTCCCTCATCTGTTCTTTTTCATTCTTCAAGTCTAGAATTTCTTGCTGTGCTCTTTCCAGGGCTTCTTGTGTTGTTTCCTGTGCATGTGCTGCTACTTGGATGGCGTAGATTTCAATCTTTGTAGCCTCCATTTCTTTGAGCACATGATCATATTTCCTTTTGAGTTTATTGCTCTCTTCTCTTTCCTTTCTCAGGGTGTCCTTCAGCTGAGAGGAGGTTTTCTTGGTAGATTCTATTTCATTCATCATTCGATCTATGTTATCTTCCGAAGCATGTATGGCTGCCTTCCCGGCACTTATGGTAAACCTCGGATCTACGTCTGTCCCTACCATCACAGCTTTATCTGATATCATCTTGCTAGTCATTCCTTTTGCTTCTATCTTTTTCTTTGTTCTCCTCGTGATTCTTTTAGTAGCCCTATCATAATAAACAGTACTGAAATCAGGGACTTCTTCCCCTTTTTCCCGTACGAAAGGTACCAGCTGAATCATAGCGGTAGCAGCTTCAATGGTATGGGGTACTTGAGGGATATGCATCTCGGGGTTTTCATCTCCCTGACTCGGCCCTGATGACGCCTCGGGAGCTTGCTGTTGCATCAACTTTATATGTTTGGCCTCCTGCTCTTGCAGTTCTTCATCTAGATTTCTCTGAGCTTCTTTGGATGCTTTCTTAGCAGCTTCTTCTATTTCTCTGGATGCTTCATTGGCTCGTTCAGCTGCTTCTTAGGAAGCTTTCCTCTTTTCTTCTTCTCCCTTTCCCATCCATTCTGCAGCCTCCTCTTCCAACCTCTGAGCCTCTTCTCTTATTCTTTTGGCTGCTTCTTCAGCCTTAGCTTGTTCAGCCTTCTCTTGTTCAGATCCTTTTCCACCCTTGGTGGAATGCTTAGGTTTGAATCTCTTGCGGAGCTCTGTCATATTTGGAGCCATCCTGTAAACTGATTCATCGCTATCGAAATGATGGCTGTATTCGTAGGTCACCTTGTGTTTCTTGCAGTGTTCTACTACTCTGCCATGAGTATCATTCCTTCGAAAAGTAATTTCTCCAAAGTCGAACCTCCCTAGTTCTTGTATGAACTCGGGCGCTTGTTTTACATTTGTGAACTTATAATTTCCCAGTTTAAATGGAAGGGGGGGATATGTAGTCTTCTTGTACTGGAACAAGAAGTGACCAACTCCATCAATGTATACCTGTCTGACTGCCTCCTTGTGGATTATATAATCTGTAGCATATTTGGGCAGCAAAAAGGGGGTCTTTGACCCTCCAAACATCCTGATATACATACCATTTTCAGTCATAAAGTAATCTCCATATTCACCAATGACCTGCATAGCGTCTTCTGACATGCAATTACATTCTCCCCGGAAGATGAGCTTGTATAATGGCATGAGGAACTGCTCATAGACCTCTCTGTAGTGACTGTGATATAGATGAGCCCCTAGGGGTTTGTAGGCCACATATACGGGCATTTTGTCTTTATCCCATACACACTGGAGGCCAGGGAAAGGCTGGTGACAAAGTATGCAATCTATCAGGATTGAGCTCATATAAAACTCAGATCTCTTCCTAGCTTCTCCTTCCAAAGCTGCAGCCACACAAGAGGAGAGTCTGCTTGATACTATACTTGCCCAGTTGAAGATCGTGCCTTCCGTGGCCACATAGAACATGAGGGGTATCCACTCGAACTTGAATAGTCTGCCATGGGCTCTCCTGAAGATCCTATTTAACATTAGAGCTATGAATCTGTAAGGAGGTCTGAGACTGGCTATGTCATATTCTTCAGTTGCTCTATGTCGTTATAGCTTCCCTGGCAAGAGCATCCTCTTCATGGTTTCTACAAAATCCATCCTAAGGTTGTCCAGCCACTCATTTGTCAGGAAAATCTGAGGCTCCGGCAGGTGGTAAGATAAGGCCACATACCCAGGGCTAAAGGTAGCATAACCCTGGCCCTCGATATTACACATAAGCATTGAGTTGTGGTTGGTATTTGGTAGAACCCATCTCATCACCTCCAGGCATGGAAACAGCTCGGGCTTGGTGGCAACTTTCATAATGGCAGATTTTTCTATGTTTGTGTAAATGGGTGCTTCCTCCAGACCCATGTCTGGGACTTCCCTGCGGGAAATCAACCTGTATATGTCTCCCCATTTATATTCAGGTTCAACCCCCATGACACATTGGGTTTCTTCATAGATGTACTTAGTTTTTGCTTCTGTGTCTGGTGCTGGTACTTCCTCCACCGCTGGGGCTTTCTTCTTCTGCCTCTTGGACATTGTAGATTCTTCCTGTAATGTAAAACATTTTGATATTAAGCAATTCCAGGCTGATGAACATTTTGCAGCAGTTTTATCTTTCTCAAGTATATCAGAGCTATAATGGGATTTAGACTTAGGCCCTTCAGGCCGAAAGATTTGAAATGGTCGTGCAATATTTTGCAATATACTATTTATGTTAATATGTAAACAAGAAATAAGCCAACACATGTGCACATAATCCCGCCATGCCTTGTCTGTCAAACTACCAGCACAAAAACTGGACTCAATCTTCCACTGCACTATAATGAGCAATGTCTTAATGTGGTGTAAAATAAAAAATGGAACTATTCATCAAATGGCCTAGCATCAAAATTACATCAATTCATAGGATGCCATTTTCCAACCAAACGATATGTAATGCAAGTGCATAACTTTTAAACTCAAGGCGCAACTACAGCTTTCCGAAATCGGATATGGCTTTAGTAAGGATAAATCAAAACGACGAAAGCTTATGCTGCTCGCGGACATGGCAATTACATCTGTGTGATTATCAACCGCGGGAGTCCACAACCATTTTTCGAATAGGGAGCTCCCACCAGCACGACTACTCATGCTTCCCCAGTAACTTAAATACTAATAGCGGCGTGACCCTAGGACTTCACGGTAGTATGCAATGGCGGACTGAGCGGCGCAGGCCGAGGTCAGGGCTCAAGAAATAGGTACACCCATTAGGAAAACTAAGTGGCTAAGTATTCGAAACCTAAACCCCGGCAAAAACCCCATCAAAACTACCGACGGGTCTCATCATTACTAAACCAGGTGCAGGCGGCATGACTACCGCCTGCACCTTGCCTTCCTTCACTGTGCTCAGGGCGAGGCTAAAACGGCATAGTAAAAATAAACGAGGGCTTTAAAAAGGCAAAGACTCCCCCTCCTCTAACCGCCAAAGCTATCCAGCAGGAAACCCTAACAACAAGAGTGCAAACTGGCAGGTAAACGATTACGATAACCTTGGATGTGGGCAAAAAACTTTGGGCGAGCACAATGGGGCTACGGGGACCTAATTCTAGCGATACTCAAACCAATACATAAATCCCTTAGTCGAAACCTTGAAAAAAAAAACCCGATGCTAGAGTATAAAGATCCTACCTGGCAATCCAACAAACGAGTGAGCTGATGCCGGTTAGACTTCTCCTCCTGCCACTTGGACGCAGGTACACAAACAGCTAGATCCTCACGCGTTCCTAAAATCGATAGCTCGAAATACCGCGACAGCGCTCAAAAAACAATACCAAACCCCCGTTTGTCGCCCCGTATATATTGAAAAATGCCACACGTGCGAGAAAAAATCTATCGGGCGCGAATTGAAACTATGTCGAGCAGTCAGAACTTCCTTCCCTCCGCAACGGCGGACAACTCGCTATACTTACTCACCCGCAATGGCTACAAATAACATTTGAAACACCATCGTCGGGTGTCGGCGGACACAAAAGTCCGGACCCCTCCGCAACGTCGGAGCAAGAGATGGTCAATCGTTCCGCTATACCGCCGGGCGACAACAAAACATCGGAGCGCCATATAAAGTCCCCCTTCCGGAAACAGTCCGCAACGTTGAAAGGGGGGATCACCAAACCGCCCGAAACGTCGGACGAGGAAGACTTCCCACTCCTCCGATGGAGAACCAAAACCCGTCCGAAACAGAGGAGAACCAAATCCCATCCGCAATGGTCGGAGGGTTCCAAACTTACCCGAAACGGTCGGGGCAAAAACAAAAGTCCAAGACTTGAAAACGATCCGTAACGGCGGGGAGGAAGATTAGCAGGACGCCCGAAACGGCGGGCAGGAGGATCAACAAACCACCCGCAACGGCAAAAATAGACAAAAACGTAACCCCCGATTGATCAAGGCTTTGAAGAGATGGGCCAAGCGACCATGAAATCAACTCAAGAGAGAAATCCTTAAGGCACGAAATCTTCAGAACATGTAATGAGGAGAAAACCAATCGATGAACAGCAACCAAAAAAAATGCTTCAAAATCCATAAGCCAAAAATCAAGAGGCTATAATCTAGAAAAGAACCCACTAATTCACAGTAGAAAAAGGGGGGGGCCCAAAATTTTAGAAATTTGGGGAAATGTTGCGGCTGCAACAGGAGGATTATATCAATCTGTCGAAAGTGCCTCTCACCTTCATTTGCACTATCCCAGTAAAATGCCCGCCAAGGTTAGATGATGAGGTCACAGGAGAGAATATTGGCATGGTTGAGTTAGTATGATGTTCCTCACATTTTGGACGTCTCAGTCTCCAATTTTAATGAAAAAAATAAAATCACCTTGGTGACTTAGGGTTTGAAGAGATTTGTCTAAGTGTCAATAAGTAGTTTGGAAGACCATTTTGAAATGTCTGGCAGATGTTGGGTGTATGTCAATAGGTTCATCAATTCACATGGATTTGTTCTTTGTTTAAATGTCTATCCATCCATATTTTTAGGCTGAATTACAATGGTCACATATGCAAAATATCAATCTGCCAAAAGTAGGAAAAATACTATTTTGACTACTTTTTCATACTTAGTCAATTTCCAAAGTTTCACAAAGTTGCCATATTTTTCCAGAATGATGTCATATTACAACACTAACTTCTTGATAGCACTAGAACACTAATATGTGTCTTTCCAACCTCACCATACATGCCACATCATCATACTTGCCATGTCATTACTTCCTTTCTCATTCCTTTGTCTTTCACTGAGTTTACCCTGCCATCGTGTATTTGGTTATCCTTTTGTCATTCACTGAACTCCTTTGACATCAATGACAATCACATTCAACTTCTATCATATATTATATAAATATTTGTTTTTTTTAGTGAATTATGTTTAGCACGGTATGTACCTATATTGATTAATTAGTGTTAATTTGATTTTGTTGATGTTTCATGAATGGCGTTAAGGCACGAATGGGCTTCCACGAGGAATGAAAATTTACCCGATGCAATTCAGTAGGTTGCCATACTACGAGCACCTACAAATATTTCATTTGTTTGATACAATGCATATCAGAAAGAACATAACAGAATTGTTATGGCCAATATTAGTTGGAAGGACTGACAAAGAAAGAATTGGAAATATTTGTAGTGGCATCCAAGAAGCTAATCATGCATTGCAAAGTGTGATCATTAATTCTAATGGTGATGGCCATCAACAAAATATTAGTCTTCCTTGGTTCTTGACAAAGCAACAAAGAAATATTGTAAAAGAAGCTATCAAAAAAATCAGGTTTCCGACGGGGTTTTCGTCTACAATAAAGAATATCTTAATGAAAAAAGGTGATTTTGGTGGGGTCAAAACACATGACTCGCATACATTAATTAAGGTAACTATGAGTTCTTAATATAATTCCTTATTGGTATGCACTATTTTATTAATTGTATTCTCTTATTTGGAAATAAATAATAATTATGTGTTTTTTGATACAGTATGTTCTACCTTTATCTCTCCTTGACAACAACATAAAACAAATTATTTATGTTCTTGGAAAATACATGAAGTAAGCAATTAATGTTTTATATGGAAAATGTACTTGGTCCATGATTTTCCACGGAACTTATTGACATATTATGTTTTTCTTGCAAATTTTATATATGGCTTGATATTATTTTATTGGATCATTTTTAGGTGGCTATCCTCAAAAGAAATTGATAAAGAAGATATAAGATATTAGAAGAGAGAAATTCTGTGACTAATGTGTGAAATGCAATAGTATCTACCTCCATCATTTTTCAATGCACAAGAACACTACCTCATACACTAAGTTGAGGAAATTGAATTGTGTCGACCAGTACACACAAGGTCCATGTGGATGGTGGAGAAGAAGTTGAAGTCGTTGAATTATCTTGTTAGACAAAGAGCATGTCCTATGGCTTCTATGGTTGAGGGATATATGGTATATCATTTCATGGTGTATATTAGTGAATATCTACCTAAATTAGAAGAAAATATGAATGTGCCTCGCATTTGGCATCTCATCTCCATCAAAAAATTTGAAGGGGAGGTCCTATTGGGGAAAGGTACAATGAGCGCCGTGAAAGGTAATTATTATATTTTATGGAATTAATATATCATGTATTTTTCTAGTTTTACTTTTATCCTACAGATTTGTTATTTTTTTATTAATCATGCTTACTCAACTGTATTAAATTATGCATGTAATGATATCTAATTAATGATAGTGAATTGTTATTTTTTCATATAGTTGCTTGAGTGTGGGATGCTTTACATTTATACATTGCAAACAACCTTGATTGGATGGAGCGTTGTATAGAAGATTGTGAAGAATGATTTGGTGGGTTATCATGGGAAGGGGTCAGTGAGATGATTAAAACAGGTCATCGTCATCGACATAAATTTCATGATCTTACGTCACAAAGGGAAGTTGATTTAGCCTATGGTTTAAAAGATAAAAAGGCAAGTAAATTGTTTACCCACATTATTCTAGTTAATTCATATTTTTCAATGTATTTGGTTTGTTTAAGTTTTCAAATATATTTTCTAAGTTCTATATGATATTTATGAATTCACAATGTATTTTTTACTTGTTGTCAATGTTGTAGTTGAAACATCACAAGGCTATGTGGTGTAATGGTCGTAAATTTTGTATCAAAATGTTAGATGATAAGATGAAAACCTCAGATTGTGGGATAACTGCAGTGTTTAAGGTAACCAATGTTTCCTCTAGAAGTGACAGACATCCAAAAGAAATTGAGAATAGGTACTATGGGAATTTGGAGGACATAATTGAGTGTAATTTTAATTCCTTTAAAAGAGTTTTGTTTGAGCTGAAGTGGTACAGGCTATGGATGCATGAATGTGATCCTGAAACAACTTTTTTTGAGCATGCTAATGGATTTACCATGGTTAATACAACAGAATTTGAACAGGGTATAGAGCCTTATGTTCTTCCAAGTCAATGTGAGCAAGTCTTTTACTCAGAGGTACCAGGTAAAGCAGGTTGGTCATACATTGTTAGATACGATCCAAGAGGAAGACCAGTAAAGTATAATCATGTAGGTGATGAAGATAATCACAAAGAAGAAGAAGATGATGATGATTCACATCAGGAGTAGGTGGCTGCAGTTGATGTGTTCAATAAAGAAGTTGAAGAGGTTGATAATCCAAATATAGTAGACTATGATGTCATTGACGATGTAGATGACTATATTAGCGAACATGTCATTGATGATGATGTTGATGTGAATGAGCCTTTCATGAATATGTATTCTGTACTAGATCATGATACAAATGTTGAGTTAGATGAAGAAGAAGAACATGAATGATATTTAATTGTTGAAGAGTAGAGGCATGTGTTTATATATTTTATGTCATGATGATATTTGTATGTTTTTATTTCCAAAGTACATACCCAAGAAAAGCATTGTTTTGTTTCTGAAAACCTCTTTGTGGGAGTAATTTGTGAGCATGAGATACAGTACACGTGCATCACCTCACCTTCGCTTTGAACTTAGATAACCATGGCCGAACTTCAAACAGGGGCGTCCGACATGACGAGCGCAGCTGAAATGTGGCCATTCTCCTTTACAACCCCAGTTGAAACACAATTGTACACAGATGATAGGGTAACAGTAAAAAAATTCCAAGAGAAATATGATGCATGGAGAGATGCAAAGATGTGGCCACCAGGTATGGAAACTATCCTAAGGAAAGAAGAAGTTTTCAAATTTTTGTAGGGAATGTTTAGTTATGTTGATGAGGAGATAGATGAGGAAATTTTGAAATATGATGCTGGGAATACGGAACTCATAATTTTTGGGAAGCGGGTATACCTTGAACCTGATTTGGTTTCCCGAGCTACAAATATTCCATGCAGAGGGGGAGCGATTTTAAGCTCAAGGAAAACCCTTGAACAGGAGAAGAACCAGATGGCCAGTAAAATTTGTGGGAAAGAAGTAAAAGTTTCAAGGAATGGTTTAAAAATGCAAGATGTCGCTCCAATATTATACAAAACTTTGATTAAGATTGTCCTTAGGACAATTCTGAATCATCATAGGGTTGACATTTCGGATGAATGTATGTGGGAAGTGATACATTGGGTGGAAGATATACCATAGATATTCCTTATCTACTGGCTAAGAAACTCCACTCTACCTTGCAAGAGAGAGAATTAAGGAAGGTTAAATTTAGTTTCTTGGGCACACTTCAAAAAATTATTGATTTATGTCGACCACATGCTACTGAAACAGAGATTGGTGATATCAACCAGCATGGAAAGATATCTTTTCCAAAAATACCTATTCATAAAACATAAAAGAAGGGAACATAATGAGGAATTGCCAATACAGTCTCCTCAACAAAACAAGGAATTAGTACAATATCATGAGCACCATGGGGAATTACCATTACACCCTACTAAACAGAACGAGGAATCATCATTACAAAGTCTTGAGCACCATGGAAAGTTACGAGTACAGTATCTTGATTTGGTCACAAATGATGAAATTCATGCTGCCATAACTTTGAAACAGTTTAAGGGGCATGTAGATAGAGGTCATTAGGAGGAGGTGACAGGCAATGGAATGGAACAAACTACTGCTGAATTTTTCATTCCTCAAGACATTCTTGATAGAATTCATCCTAAACAGTTGGAAATTGAGTATGATTGTTCTTCCAAATCAAAATTAGGGGCTTCCGCTATGCATTTAGACATTGCATCATATAAGTTTTATAGTAGGTACGTGTTCATCCTATATGATAAAATGGATCATTTCAAGGAACAAGCTTCCTATATATGCAATTGGGCAGAAGAGTGCTTGAGAAAATATGATAATATTTTACAATGCCTAAAACAGATAGCAGTGTTCTAGAAGACAATTGTGGATAATCATTTCAGAGTAGACATAATTATATAAGGGAAAGAAGAAATGGTTAAATTATTATTTTAAGAAGTAGATAAACACACTGATGTTTATCAAAAAATAATTCAGTCCATGAGGGTTGCATATGAAGACCCTTTGGAAAAATCTAATGTTGAAGCGAGTGAACTCAAAGAAGAGTTGAAAAAAATACCACTTGTTCTCAATGTACCACTAGTGAGGATAGAAATGGGTCCTTTACATGTAATGGAGAAGAAAATTAAAGAATATGAATAGGTAGTACAAGAATATCAGTTGAAGTTGAAAGAGTAGGAGGGAATCCATGGGAAAAAAGTTGGAGAATTAGAATCAATAATTTCTGATTTGAGAAAAACCATTTCTATGCAAGCTGATAAGCTGAAAGGAACAAGGTTAGCAAGGATCTCTGGAACTTAAAAACTTAAAAAACAAAGTAGAGGAAAAAAATTTCCAGTGAAGAAGGTGGTGAGGGTCAAGGTAAGGGTACCAAAGGAGACAATGGTAAGGGTAAGGGTAAGGGTAAGGGAAGAAGGAAAAATGCACCTAGAGGTACAATGTCCTTAGAAGAGCAAGAGAAGTCCTTAGCAAGACGAGAGAAGATGCTACAAGAAATATTCTCAACTAGCCTTGCACTAGGTGACCATTTGTATGGCTCATTGTAGTTACATAAATAAATGAAAGAGTAGATGGATGGGAAAGATACAAACATAAGGGAGCTGGAATCAGAACTCTTAGATGGTAGAAAAGTTCAGCATTTGGGATGTGATATGGAAATTCAAACACTTAAATCCAAAATTGCTGATTTGGAGAAGGAATTAAAAGGGCCAGCGGATGTGATGAGTGAAATTCATGTCCTTCCCAATGAGACAAAGTTGAGGGAAAAAGAGAAGGACAAAGAAATACATAATCTGAAACATGAATTGACTAAAGTTAAAAACTAGTTGAAACATACCAGAGACAAATTGGAGGTCAAGGAAGAACAAGAATCAATGAAGTATAATAAAAATGTGGAAATGTTGAATAAACTGATGGCGGAAAAAAATGTTTTTCTTGAAAATTTAAAAAAAGTTTCACGGAGAGTTAAAGAGCTTGAAAATAAATCGCAATAAGTTCCTTGTCCAACTCCAGTACAATTATAGTATTCTACGAAAGGAAATAGAGACAATTCAGATTTGTATTCTTCTCAAGAGGATGTATTGTAGCCATCTCTGAAACATGCTAGACATGTCTAAATCAATGTATATATGTATTTATCGACTGTTAATGAAAAAAATATTTGTATGATGGAGTTTTGTATTTATCAGCATATAAATAAAATTGCTTTTTAGTTGGCATATCACTGTATCCATGTATTTATCGAAAGTTAATGATTTTTTTTTGTATGGTGGAGTTTTGTATTTATCAACATATAAGATAAAATTATAGAGAATTCATCTTTGAATCCAATGTCTTCAATGATCAATATGAAGCTACTTGTAGGTTGTGAAAGAATGCATCAAGGTCTTCGAAAGAAATTAAATTTATGTATGTTAATTAAATAATAAACTTTGTTTTGTTTATGTCTCTTATTTATTTCATATTTTTTTAATTAACTCACTGATCAATCTCTATTTAAATCTCTGGCTTGTGCAGGAATATGAAAAAAAAAATATTATATATTTTTAAGCTATGTGTGGGAAAACTCATACACTGTGTGAACATGATTCTTTTTCAACATGGAAGGTTAATTTTTCACTGATGTGACCTACATAAGGAAAACTAAAACCATGACTACATAAACACTTGAACAAGGAACAAATACATGTAATTTGATGAATGACACACACACATCATCTAGTGGGCATTTGATAATAGCATTTTAAACTAGAGATTTACCACTTGGACAAAATTATAAATCCCTAAGTCAACATGAGGGATTTTTAATTTCACCAACTCCTGAACCAATGATACTAGATGATGTAGTACATCACATTCAGCACAACCAAAAAAATTTCACCTTCATACTCATATTATTGTGAGTTGGGCTAGCATTTTACTAGACTAGAGAAAAACAAGCCAAAGGGCACTTTTGGCATACTGGTAAATTCACCTTCAAAGAGTTTTTGGACAAAATAATGATGTGGTTAGATGCACCAATCAACACTCTAGAGACCCATAGCCTCAGAAAAATTTAATCCATCAACTACTATAAATGGTGGGAATTCTACTAAGGTCACTTATGCATTTTTACCAGAATTATTATCAAACCCCAGGTCAACGTGATGAGATTTTTATTTTCATCCAATTTGAGGTGTGAGATGCCCAATTGGTAGATCCCAACATGGTGATTCCATTAGGACCACTTTCATCATCTGAAGCTTCTTTGTCTCTCCTCGACAGGATTTTTCTTCTTCTAATGAATTATTGTGGAGATTTTCATAATGCAGCTGGTTTAGGGCAATTTTTCATCACTTCGTCAAAATCCCAAAATTATCATA
This sequence comes from Pseudotsuga menziesii, assembly GCA_001517045.1. Taxonomy (NCBI): domain Eukaryota; kingdom Viridiplantae; phylum Streptophyta; class Pinopsida; order Pinales; family Pinaceae; genus Pseudotsuga; species Pseudotsuga menziesii. The sequence continues at coordinate 17,140 of LPNX010124728.1, read as the reverse complement.
CTCTTGCAAACCATTATGAGAATGTAACAAAGACATCATGAGACATTAGGACACCATCATCTATCTTTCTAACCTCATCACATCATGAGACCGATATTTTTGTCATATGTCCATCGCTGAGCAAATTTAAGGTATGGCTGGATAGCCAGTCCTCTAGGAAACAAGACCATGTCACCCTTAGAATTTACAAAGATAACCTAAGCCTCTGGCTGGAATATCAAAATAGCTTCTTAACTTCTTTTGAGCATCAAAACATATTTCTTCCTATTTTGACAGGCTCTTATTTCACATGTGTGAACACCCTATGGAGACCTGAAGTCATGAGCAGATGAAAAACTTACCAAAGAATGGATCCATTACATTTGATGAATTTAACTGAACAAATAAAACCCTTAGTTTTCATTTCCAACTGACCTCTCAAACTCTTGTTCTTAACAATTAGTCAATTTTTTCATACTTTTGAATATGCAAAAAAGTTTTTGTTCTATTTTGGAAGATTGTTATTTTCCTCATGTCATCACCATAACAAAAACTATGAACATGGAAATATGGCCACTTCATCAAATAAAAACCCCATACCCTAAGATAATTTTATCATCATCAGGACAATCTCTGGTGGGCATTTCCATGAAACCACTTAGGTAGGTTTTGCCAGTAGTGGAATAGTGTAAATATGGCTTGGAGGCACTTTTGGCAGGTTGGCATCTTCCTCGTTAGAGACTCTCTAGTGAGTCAAGTGAGATGGTTTTATTCTTCATACAACACTCTAGAGACTCACATTCTCAATACATTTTTCACATCATTCTATGAGGCATGGCGGGCATTTCCTTAAGGCCACTTGGGAAGTTTTAACACCAATTCCATACTTGGACAAATTTCTCAATTTGGTCTAATCTACCTAAAACACCCTTTTGGTAGGTCCATAAATGTTTATTCATCCACTTCCAAGACAATATGAAGATGTGGTCATGTAGGCCAAATACCAATCTACAAGACCCCCATGTGTTTCGGGCATTTACTCTAACCCATAGTTTAGGGCGGGCAAAGTTTCTGACGCTACTTAGCCATTTTTGTATCCACCGGTGAAATGCCCTATTTTGGCAGGCTTGTATCTTTCTCGTCAAGAAAAATTAAAGAAAACACAAATCATGATTAGTTATCCAAACCAACTAGCCATAGGACAGTGCCATAGTGCAAGCATTCTTCTCAAACCATGAATTTTGGTGGGAATTCTCTTAAGGTTGTTTGGACCAATTTTGACTAAGGATGCTGGGACCAATTCTTCCTTAAATATATGTTGCTATTTGGTGAGGAAAGTGAGATGGTTGTATGATCCATACAACACTCTAGAGACTCACATTCTCAATATATTTTTCACATCATCCTATGAGGCATGGCAGGAATTTCCTTAAGGCCACTTGGGCAAATTTAACACCAATTCCATACTTTGACAAATTTCTCAATTTGGTCTAACCTGTCTAAAACACCCTTTTGAAAGGTCCATAACTGTTTCTTCATCCACTTCCAATATAACATGAATACATGGTCAAGTAGGCCAATGACCTATCTACAACACCCCCATGTGCTGCGGGATTTTACTCTAACCCATAATTTAGGGCATGCATCTTTATGAGGCTACTTAGCCATTTTTGCATACACCGGTAAAAAACGCTATTTTGATAGCCATGTATCTTTCTCCTTAAGAAAAAATAAAGCAAACTCAAATCATTAATACGTATCCAAACCAACTAGCCATAGGACAGTACCATGCTATGGGGATTCTTCTCAAACCATGAGTTTTGGTGGGCATTCTCTTAAGGCTGCTAGAACCAATTTTGACTAAGGTTGATGGCACCAATTCTTCCTTAAATATATGTCATAGTTTGGTGAGGCAAGTGAGATGGTTGTATGATCCATACAAAACTCTAGAGACTCACATTCTCAATACATTTTTCACATCATCCTATGAGGCATGGAGGGAATTTCCTTAAGGCCACTTGGGCATATTTAACGCCAATTCCATACTTGGACAAATTTCTCAATTTGGTCTAATCTGCGTAAAACACCCTTTTGGCAGTTCCATAATTGTTTCTTCATCCACTTCCAAGACAATATGAAGACATGGTCATGAAGGCCGAAGGAAAATCTACAAGACCCTAATGTGTTGTGGGCATTTACTCTAACCCATAATTTAGGGCGGGCATCTTTTTGAGGCTACTTAGCCTTTTTTGCATCCACCAGTGAAACACCCTGTTTTGGCATCCCTGTATCTTTCTCCTCAAGGAAAAGTAAAGAAAAATCAAACCATGAATAGGTATCCAAAAAAAGTAGCCATCGAACGATACCATGGTGTGGTCATTATTCTCAAACCATGAATTGTGGCGGGCATTCTCTTAAGGCTGTTGGGACCAATTTTGACTAAGGCTGTTGGGACCAATTTTGAGTAATGCTGCTGGGACCAATTCTTCCTTAAATATATGTTGTAGTTTGGTGAGGCAAGTTACATGGTTCTATTCTCCATACAACTCTATAGAGACTCAAATTCTCAATACATTTTTCACATCATCCTATGAGGCATGGCAGTTAATTCCTTAAGGCCACTTAGGTAGATTTAACACCAATTCCATACTTAGACAAATTTCTCAATTTGGTCTAATCTGCCTAAAACAACCTTTTGGTAGGTCCATAACTATTTCTTCATCCACTTCCAAGACAATCCAGATACATGGTAGGGTAGGATGAAGACCAATCTACAAGACCCCCATGTGCTGTGGGTATTTACTTTAACCCATAATTTGGGGCGGGCATCTTTCTGAGGATACTTAGCCATTTTTGCATCCATCGGTGAAACACCCTATTTTGGTAGCCCTGTATCTTTCTCCTCAAGAAAAATTAAATAAAACTCAAATCATGAATAGGCATCCAAACCAACTAGCCATAGGATGGTACCATGGTGCGGGCATTCTTCTCAAACCATGAATTGTGGCGGGCATTCTCTTAAGGCTGTTGGGACCAATTCTTCCTTAAATATATGTTGTAGTTTGGTGAGGAAAGTGACATGGTTGTATTCTCCATAAAACAATCTAGGGACTCACATGCTCAATACATTTTTCACGTCATCCTATGATGCATGGTGGGAATTTCCTTAAGGACACTTGAGCATATTTAACACCAATTCCATAATTAGACAAATTTCGCAATTTGGTCTAATCTTCCTAAAATACCCTTTTGGCATGTCCATAACTATTTCATCATCCACTTCCAAGACAATCTGAAGACATGGTCAAGTAGGTAGAAGACCAATATACAAGAACCCCATGTGATGTGGGAATTTACTCTAACCCATAATTTAGGGCGGGCATCTTTCTAAGGCTACGTAGCCATTTTTGCATCCACCGATGAAACACCCTGTTTGGAAAGCCTGTATCTTTCTCCTCAAGAAAGATTAAAGAAAGCTCAAATCATGAATAGGTTTCCAAACCAACTAGCTATAGGATGGTACCTTGGTGTGGGAATTCTTCTAAAACCATGAATTGTGGCAGGCATTCTCTTAAGGCTGATGGGACCATTTTTTACTAAGGTTGCTGGGACCAATTCTCTTAAGGCTATTGGTGTAACACCCTGGTATTGACCCCATTTCCATTAAAGGTACATGATGTATATATTGTAATTAATCATGGTGAGGAGCTAAAGGAAAAATTCCCACCATCTATTTGGTTGTGTTATGTTTCGGCAATTGGGATCGTTGTCGATGGTATATTGTGCTATCTGACACATAATAGTTTTGCATCATGGAAATATGCACATTCATTAAAATAAACCTACATCCAGCTATGACGATGCAACATTAAATGAAAATGGCATGATTTCCTAAGGTTAAGGGGGGGATTTTCTAACCCATGAGAGACATTGGGGAAAAGCCATGTGTCAGCCACTAAACTATTGTTAGTTGAGGGTAGTTATTTGCTGAGTAGTCATGGGTGGTAGGCCTGTCCACACACGCCCTCCTCCAACTGGGTCATTCCATTCATGTAGCAGAAAGGAAACCAACAAAAAACACTACCACTCTCCCACTGTCTCTAGTATTTCTCACCTTCATGCACCATCTAGAAAAAAAAACTCTCGGATCGTTTTGGCTGTTCATTCCTCATGCAAAATATTTCTCTCCACTGTCCATCTCATGTAGGGACACTGGCTGCTTTGTCTCACACACCGATTGGGGGTCTGGTTATGTTTTTTCTCTGGTGTGTGCAGAGAATCGATTTCCCTTTTTCCATCATCGGACTGCGAAATGTTTCGGTGGTTTTCACTGTGAGCTCGGACTATGTATTGTCTAGAAACTACATTGTTGAACTGATGGTTGTAGTTTCTTTGTGGATTGGTGGCTGTGGCCTCATCCACATTTTGTTGACTATGTTTTACCCTTTACAGAGTGGTATCTGCTATAGGTTGTTGGGTAGTCATTTTGGCCACGATAGGGCAAAGAATGAGTCAGGGATTGTCTTCCCCTATCCAAGCAATGAAGTGCTTGTTTGGCTGCAGGAAAGAAGTGGTTGGTCTTCGGACTATGTGGAGTGGGATGGAAGGCCAGGTATGCTTGGGAAACTTGGGTTTGGGGAACCACACAGATAGAGTTATATGGTCATGTTTCTCTCCACAACCCCAGAAGAGCACTGGCAAGGGAAGTCAGGGCTTGAGGGACTCTGAAGCAGAGAAGGGATTGATTCCTGGTGTCGAGTGTGTGTGGAGGTCTTAGAGGTCAGGCCAGCTCTGGTGTAGGAATCCTTAGCTCTTCCATGAGCTCACCATCTTAGCATTTCGCTTCTCCCAGCTCCTTGATAGGGTGATAAGCCCTATTGTGTGGGCTTGGCTGATTTGTGTACCATGGCTATGTCTAAGCCTGCTTAGTCCCTTATTCCTTGGGGAATCATGCCCAACTCAGGGGTGGTAGTGTTGCTGAGAGATTGATGAGCACGCTGGCCTATGGTTGGGTGGAACCTTGCAGTGACGTAGCTAGTTGCAGGTCAAGTTCTTCATGAGATAAGTATCCTTGTCTATCTTACTTCTGCATTTATGTTGACTGTTAATGAATTATGATGAACATGTATATGAATGAATGTTATTTTGCTTCTGCTGAATATATGTATGAGTATGTATCTTAGTATTTTGGATGTTTAAGCTTTTATTTCAGCATTATATGTCTGTTCATGTTCATGGGGCTATTGTCTTGGTCTGTTTGATGGTTTGGTAGTGTCCTCTTCATCGGTCGGAGGGTCGAGGAAGTTACAGTATGGTATTAGAGATAAAGTAGCAGCATGGGCCTGAATGGGCCATGAAAGATCAAGCTGGTAGAGGTAGGTTTCCCTCTGCCCAGCAGAAATTAGAAAAAAGTTCTTGAAAATCTGGTTGAAAAATTCTCCAAGTGCCAAACTCGTCAGATCATAGGAGGACTAAATGGGAACATCCTTTGATACAGCGGAATACTTAGTCAAAAGACCATCCGACGAGGGACCAGTGGAAGGAAATCCATGAAAATTTTCTAAGTGTAAGACTATTGGCTCATCGAAGAGATAGTGGATGAAACCGCTGAAACGTCGACGGAAAATAGGTGAAGACCGAGCCACGATTTCGGTGGAGATCTGCTGAAGATCACCGAATCATCAACGAGAATTAGAGGATGAGTCAGCCAATGTAGTGGCAAGAAAAGTTTCAAAAATTTATCTAAGTGTTAAAAACCATCAATGATCGGTGCCACTAAGATGAAGGGATCACCAATGACACGTTGGCGACGGTTAGTAGATTGATAGATGAAATTTAGACGTTGAAAGTGTCGATACATCGACGGAGATTCATTGAAGACCGCTGAAATGATGGTGAGACTTAGTGGATGGAATCACCAATGATACGTCGATGGGAATTAGATAGGGAAAATGCCAAAATGTCGGTGATGAATAGTTGAAGGAAGAGCCACAGTTTCGGTGAAGATCTTCCAAAGACCGCCGAAACGTCGACGAAACTTAGTTCTTTGAGGAGTTGATGCAAAGAAAGAAATTTTTCCAAAATTTCTAAGTGATGGAATTGTTGGAGAAATTTAGATGATGAAGCAGCCAATGCAGAAACAAGAAGAAGAAAATTTTCAAAAATTTGTCTAAGTATTGAGCCCATCGACGTTCGGCGAAAGTTAGAATATTGGAGCACCGATCGATGGGATTTAGATGACAGAACCACTGAAATGGAGTATCCACTTGACGGATAGTTGTTTCGACCACCGATGCCGTAGTGGTTAGTTGATCTGACCGCTGACAGGGTTATGGCCGCAGAACACGCAGGGAGTTTCTGCCAGCTGTTACGGCAACCTAAGGGACTGTTCACCTGATGAATAGTGCATCCAATCATCGATGCAACGTATAGAATCAATCCCCTCACTGATACCGTAATGGGTAACATTTCCGATTGCCAACATATTAGGGGAAATTTACTGTTTGGATCACCGCAAGGTTAGAAAATTTTAGTGGTTTGCGCCGTCAACATAGAGGACCCATTTAGTTTAGGATTTCCGACACATAGTAGATCTTCGATCCGTCGACAAGGTTATGACCACGGAAAACCTAGTGAGTTTGATTGCCACCATTGTGGCTTCCTAGAAAACTAGCCTCCCGATGATTAGTGTTTCTGATTGCTGATATGCAGTAGTCCTTGGCATTGCCGATAAATGATAAAGACCAAAATTCGAGAGAACTAAGGACCTGATATGGCAAAAAACTGTAGTTGTTGGAGCCATTGATACTGCGAAAAACATTAGTTGTTGGAGCCACCGATACAGCAGAAAATGTTAGTTGTTAGGGCTGCCGATGGGTGTAGGAGGAAGTTGATGTTTAAATCACCGAAATGATGAAGTTTTAGATGGGATGAGACCTGATCTAAGAAAGAAAATTGGGTTATTGAAAGTGTATTTCTCAGCAAATTCCAGCTGTTTTTTAGCACTTCCAAGAATGAAAAGGAAGAAGAATTCTAGGTGGCTGAAGTTGGCAATTCAAACCCAAGGTTAGAAGTGGTGTATTTTTCACACCCAAGGTTAGAATGAGGCATGTGGATAAGCGTTGGAAATCTTATCCAGCAGAGAACAAGGGAAAGTCACTAGAATTTGAATGAGGGGCAGAAAAGCACTAGTGGTTTCTTGGAAAGTGCATTGCTATAAACATAGACAAATCTAGGAATTGCATGCCTAGAGGTAGCAAAACCATGAAGTCAAACCAGCTATTGGGTGGAAGAGGAGTTCCATGCAAAGATGAGGGACTTAAAAAGGGAAATTTCCTTAAAACCTGTCTTTCTATTTATAATTACATTTTATAAGTTTTGTACATAAAATGTACGAGGATATGCCTTGCATGCATAGGATATTACATGTTGGTAAGAGTAGTGAGAATTATACATTTATAATGAACCACTAATGGTAATTATTGCATTGGTGTTGGCATTAGTGGGAAAACCAACGACAACATGGACATGGCTGAATATGTTGCTGATGCTGATGAATGTGACCAGCAACCCTGTGGATAAAGGGATAAGGCAACAAGTCCAGGATCAAAAGTTAGTGAGCAACTTCTGCAATCTCTTGCAAGAGACCAACCAAACTGGTAATGTCAGGGGTGTAAGTAGGACCCATGAAGGTAAGAGTTTAATTAAGAAAATTGCATGGAGTGGTAAAAGCAAGAGGTCTCATACCATGTGGGTATTTGAAATTTATACTACATTCATACAGAAATGTATCATGCTTGTATATGTTGTTATGAGCTTAGTAGCCCAAAGAAAGTAAGCACTGATGATCTTGATTATGGTAATGCATCCTATATGAAGTAGTCATGGTTAGACCATGCATGGTAGGTTTGAATGCATAGTATTCCTAAATCAATGCAAGGTAGCATTGAGTGCATTAAAAGATTTTATAAATCTTGTAGTTATGCATTGAATAGATGCATATGAAAGGTATGAGTAAATGTTATAGATATGCATACATAGGTATGGATGCAAATGTTGTGATGCATTGCATGAAAGCATCGAGATAGTGCATGTGTCATTATGAGTAACCAATGGCTGAAATGATGAATTGATGATAATTTTGGAACCATGTCAAGATCTGTTATGGATGCAGGATAGTAAGTGTATGAAGAAGGTAGTCATGATTGATTGGCTGCCAGAAATGCTCTATGGAAGGGCAAGGTGGTACAAATGATACTCTTGTGAAGTAAGGAGTATCTAAACATTTCATTTTGGCATAAATGATGTGACCTTGCAATTTTAGTATGATGATGATTGCATGAAGTAAATGAGTTTTGGTAATGTCGATGTGATTAGCAGTGGGAACTGTTTGAATTTTACAAATTCTGAAAATGCTTCAGTGACTGTTGCAGCAATGAAAAAAAAAGTTATATGCATCAAGACTTACCAAGTGTTTGGCCGACTGAGGTTCGGGTTTCAAGCAAATTGTTGGGGGCATGGCAATGAAGGTAAGACCATGACAAAGACCGAAATCTACCATGTGAAAGAGCCAAAACTCATGAGAAGAGTCTCATGGTTGTGAAAATAGTTTGTATGTTGAATGAATTGTCAATTTAAATTTGTAAATTTCAGATTTGAGAGATTGCTGAAAACTACTAATCACTATTGGCATGCATAGAATTGTGTTAGGAGGACGCATTGTAAGTGGGTATTCATGTTATGCTAGTAAGCATAAAATTATAATGGGCATAGTGGTTCTGCTTACAAGAGACCCACAATTGAGGATCACCTCATTGCCAAGCAAATCAATTTCTGTAGTAAGCAGGGTTGCAAATTCTTATTGAATTTAATTAATAATGTCATTGCTTGGTTATGGAACAATCAAATTGGATTGTATTATAAGGTAATGATTGACTGTTTGGCTATTTGATGAATGTGCCAAGGGTACACACCGCAAGAAGATCATGTATGATGGCCTGCAGGAGCCAAACTTTGTGGGAAGGTTTTCCCTTATCTTGGAAATGGGTTTCGGGTGAAACTCCATTGGACATTCTGGAAATGTATCATCTGCGCTACATGTTTGGTAAAAAAGATGAGTGAGATGGTATAGGATATGTCGGTAAGACATGTGTGGATACAAAATGTAAAGAGGAATGGGGATGGAAAATAAAGGGACTGTCAAATCAGAGAAGGGAGCCCCCATTCCTCCTAAACGAAGGAATATTGCATCAGCAAATGGATAAGTGTTCTTTAACACTAGCTAATAATATCCATGTCAAATTGTTAAATTCAATATGAAGAGCATGTTTTGATTTTATTTCCATTATGGTAGATTGCTTGAGTATGAATAGGGCCTACATGGTTTACATCGAAAAGGGGTGCACACTTTCCCAATGTTGGATCATGAAAGGGTTTTCAATATTGATTACACCCTAGGGGGTGGACGCACTCCTGGTGTCTCAATACTTGATAGTGAATGATATGAAATGTGATTCCAGTTTTAGAACAATAATGCCGATGAGTTTCTTATATTGTGTGTATTGTTAGGATAAAAAGATGCAGTCTGGTGTTACACAGTAAATGGACTATGGCTTTGGCTCATCCTACCTCCTACTGAAGAGCACAGAGAAGGACATTCTCGAGGGACTGGAGAGCAGAGAAGGGGGTGGTTTCTTTTGTTGTATGGGGTAGTGGAATTAGAGTTCACTGCTAGAAATGAAACCTAGAAATGGTAATGATAAACTTTCCTTCCCAGCCGGCATAAAGATGTACTAGAAGGAGATATTGGGCTATTATATGACTGGGGATACATAGTAGGTCTTGGACCTGGAAATGGTTGTTTATTGTTGATATAAGTGCATGTGTTATTGTTGATGTCCTGATAAACCCAATTGTATTGGCTTGGTTGATTGGTTGTTGATATACGTGCATGTGTTATTGTTGATGGCCTGATAAACCCAACTTTGTTGGCTTGGTTGATTGGTTGTTGATATAAGTGTATTGTCGATATAAGTGCAGGTGAATTGATGACAGTCTGATAAACCCAACTGAAGGTTGGCTTGACTGTGTAATTATTTGATGTTGTGGAATTTGTGGAAACGTTACAGTGTTGGCTTGACTACCTGTAGTCTGATAAACCCAACTATTAGTTGGCTTGGCTGAGTAGCCTGATAAACCCATCAGTGTATTGGCTTGATTGGCTATAGCTTGATAACCCCAATTTTATATTGGCTTGGATGGATGGTCGGATAAACCCAACTGAAGGTTGGCTTGACTGTGTAATTATTTGATGTTGTGGAAATTGTGGAAATGGTACAGTGTTGGCTTGACTACCTGTAGTCTGATAAAACCAACTATTAGCTAGCTTGGCTGAGTAGCATGATAAACCCAACAGTGTATTGGCTTGATTGGCAGTAGCCTGATAAACCCAATTGTATATTGGCTTGGCTGGACGGTCTGATAAACCGAACTGAAGTTTGGCTTGACTGTGCCTAATATATATATATATATATATATATAAGGATGTTGTGAAGCAACCTATGTGCTGGCCTAACATCCAAGTCCATAGGCGATCCCAAGGCTTGCAAAGCAAAGCAGGATCCTGTGGACCAATGAGGAAATGCACAATACAAATAAGTATTGAATTATTTTTCAATTTCTTGCTTATGAATATACATGTGTATATGATTTGGTTATGATGTTTTAAGCTCTTGTTTAAGAGATAAAAACTGATGAGAATAAACTAAACATGTGAATTTATTCAATGTTTGAATATAGGTATCGCTGGAAGCGAGGACTATGAAAGCATTCTAGGGGTGCATGTGGACATGTGAAAGTCCTGAAAAGCTCAGAATGAGTAGTAATGAAAAAGGTGCTAGTGAGACTGTGAAGTTCCTAGCAGCTGAGACAAACCATGTGGGGAGGCTCCATGGTTGAGAGGTTTGAAATAGGCTAGAGACACTAAGTGTCATGACCAAGAGGGATTGGTCCAGCATTCACGGTGAAGTGGAAGAGGCTGAGATCATGAAAAGCCACAGCGGTGGTGTGGGTTCCAGGGTGGAACAAGACAAAGAGGGGAAAAACTCTTGCTGCTCTCTATTTCCTTTTAATTATATATATATATATATACTTATGCATTGTGAAAATAGAAGATTGTTGAATGCATGTATGGATGAAAATACAATGTGTCTATTTTCTTGAAATAATTATGAATGCTGGAATAGTTAAATCCCTACCCAAGAATGGACATGAATGACCTCATGTGCCTATTGGGAAGGCATGAAAAATATGAAAGTCTCCTTGTTGAGACTTGGACTGTCATGCCAATTGGGCAATAAATTAACTAATTTTAATGTCTGTATTATGCTTTGTCTAACAGAATTTCAATGATGCATTTCATAGGTGATAAAAGTGAAGTCCAATGTGCACATTGATCATGGTAGCAGACCAAAATCTACTGGACTTGGATGGGAGTCTTCTTCAAACAATTTCCAAGACCCAAGAAAATCTTGGAGAGATGCTCAAGATACAAAAAAGTCCATAGACTTGGGGATGAACCAAAAGCTAAGAACCAGCAAGAGAAGCTCGTGGAAGCCAAGGGGCTTGGTCCAGAAAATTCAAGTAAATAATTGAATGTGGGACAGATTTGCAAAATTTTGATGTGCAAATGGTATATGTATTCCTATGAATTGGAACACTGAGGACGGTGTTATTCCAAGGGTGAGGGGATTGTAACACCTTGGTTTTGACCCCATTTGCATTAAAGGTACATGATGTATATATTGTAATTAATCATGGTGAGGAGATAAAGGCAAAAGCCCCACCATTGATTTGGTTGTGTTATGTTTCGGCAATTGGGATCGTTGCCGATGGTATATTGTGCTATCCAACACATAATATTTTTGCATCATGTAAATATGCACATTCATTAAAATAAACCTACAGCCAGCTATGACGGTGCAATGTTAAATGAAAAGGGCATGATTTCCTAAGGTTAAGGGGGGGGGTTGTCTAACCTATGAGAGCCATTGGGGAAAAGCCATGTGTCAGCCACTAAACTACTATTAGTTGAGGGCAGTTATTTGCTGAGTAGTAGTGGGTGGCATGCCTGTATGCATGCACCCTCCTCCAGTTGGGTTGTTCCATTCATGTGGGGAAAAGGAAACCAATAAAAAACACTGCCACTCTCCCACTCTCTCCAATATTTCTCACCTTCACGCACTGTCTGGAAAAAAACTCCTGGATCATTTTGGCTGTTCATTCCTCATGCAGGGGATTTCTCTTCACTATCCATCTCACACAGGGACACCAGTTTCTTTGTCTCACACACCAATTGGGGGTTTGGGTATGTTTTTCCTCTAGCGTGTTCAGAGAATCGATTTCCCTTTTTCCATTAATGGACTGTGAAATGTTTTGGTGGTTTTCACTGTGAGCTCGAACTGTGTATTGTCCAGACACTTCATTGTTGAACCGAGGGCTGTGGTTTCTTCGTGGATCGTTGGCTGTGGCCTCATATATGTTTTTTTGACTATGTTTACCCCTTTACAAAGTGGTATCTGCTGTAAGTTGTTGGGGATTCGTTTTGGCCATGATAGGGCCAAGAACGACTCAGGAATTGTCTTCCCCTGTCCAAGCTGTCAAGTGCTTATTTGGCTGTAGGAAAGCAGTGGTTGGTATTTGGACTATGTGGAGTGGGATGGAAGGCTGGGTATGCTTGGGAAACCTAGGTTTGGGGAACCACATAGACAGATTTAGATAGCTGGATTTCTCTCCACAACCTCAAAAGAGCATTGGAAATGGAAGTCAGGGCATGAGGGACTGTGAAGTAGAGAAGGGACTGATTCCTGGTGTCGGGTGTGTGTGGGTGTCGTAGAGGTCAGGATAGCTCTGGTGTAGGTGTCCTTAGCTCTTCCATGAGCTCACCAGCTTAGCATTTAGCTTCTCCTAGCTCCTTGATATCCTGATAATCCCTACTGTGTGGGCTTGGCTGATTTGTGTACCTTGGCTATGTGTAAGCCTGCTTAGTCCCTTATTCCTTAGGGAATCATGCCCAGCTCGGGGGTGGCAGTGTTGCTGAGAGATTGATGAGCACGCTGGCCTATGGTTGGGTGGAACTTTGTAGTGACATAGCTGGTTGCGGGGAAAGTTATTCATGAGATAAGTATCCTTGTCTATCTTAATTCTGCATTTATATTTACTGTTAATGAATTATGATGAACATGTATATGAATTAATGTTTTTTTACTTCCGTTGAATATATGTATGAGTATGCATCTTAGTATTTTGGATGTTTAAGCTTTTATTTCAGCACTATATGTGTATCCATGTTCATGGGGCTATTTTCCCGATCTGTTTGATGGTTTGGTAGTGTCGTCTTCGCTGGTCGGAGGGTCGGGGACATTATAGTTGGGACCAATTTTGACCACTTATTTGAAAATTTTCCTCATGGAAGGGTGGATTTTGTATAGTTGGGTGGTTTCATTGTTTTTTTGATGGAAACCTTGGTAATTTCGACATGGAAACTAAAGGTAAACTCTATTGTTGTAGTTTTTATTCAAGTGTTTTTTACCTTAGATATTTTAGGGTTTGGTCTAAATTCAGAATTTTCAGGTATGGTTGCTGCTGGAGTGACGATTCATTCTTGTTCATAGGGTGGTGTCTACACTATCTTGCTTCCATAACTACAGTTGGCTAAAGTAAGTGATTTTCTTTTCCTTGTGACAATTGTAAATTGTAATGTGTAACCGTGATATATGTTCTTTGGATTTTGTCTTTTATGAATTTATCTATGCATATGATGGTTTTTGTTATGCATCCCCAAGTTTTATTTTTCATCCTTACATCCATGTGATATACAACGAGTAATGCTAATTGAATATATACATATCAACAACAACCACAAGCCCCATTATCATGATAAAGATGAGGGAAACTCAATGTATGAAAATGGAAACCACTTGTAACTCAATAGGCATGCAGTAGGATAATTGGTGGCTAATTTAGAGAGGGATGTCTCACTATTTACAGAGTTTTCATATGCAAGATATTCAATCAAAGACAAGTCAGAGGGTCATATTTCTGAATAGAACAAGTTTGTTTTTATAAAGTCTTATGGGACGATCATGGAGGGGACCATTGGGCAATGGAGTCAACAATCCAGTATGAAATATGTTGCAAGAGGTAAGGAATCATGAAATTTTATGGACAGAGGAAAGATAGTCATCCATCCTTCAATATGGAGATATTTAGTAGGTGATTAGCAGATAGGAGAAAACAGTCCATCACACAGAGCACCTACCCAGGGTGAATTCTGCATGACTTTAGAAGAAAATGTTTGAAAATGCTTAAACAATGTGCTGAGAGCATACAACACGAATTCCGAACCACATACACTGATGATCAAACATGAAAAGAAAATACAAACTCGAATGAAAAACAAGATAAATGTTCACATAAAGAAGTTACTTATTGAAGAAAAAGACGACACATGAGGATTCTCTACCATGAAAGGATTATCATTCCTCTGCAATTTTATTCATATATGGAAAGCTTGAAACATGTTACAGTGGAGAGCCTCTGCTTCTAAAAATTCCTAGCCCTTCTCCCCTATGTGCAAATAAATTTATACTATCTCTATCCCCGAGGCTAATCCTCGAAATAGGACATGAAACTATTTACACTACTCATAATCAACTACTAACAACTTAAAGCGTGGTACTACTGCCACGGTTTACATATATTAAAACAAACATTATATATGGACCATTGGGCTCGACCACTCACCTGTCTATTGAATCAGAAACGTGTCCTTCCCTAGGTGTGTGTTTCATGTTCAAAGGCACCTTTCTGCATGGTTTTTGGACTGGAAAAAGAGTTTATATCCTTTCCATGCTTTGCCTTTTCTACAACCCCCCTTTGTCCTAGTGATACTTTTATATGAGGGGACATGGAGAAGGGAAGCTTTGTACTTCCCACCTCCCATGGCGCGGATTCTCCTACAAGTCATACAGTGGGGGGTTTCTTCCACCTCCTCGCCACTTCAAAAAAATTTGGCAAGTGGATTTCACAAACGAGGTGATGAAGACTTCGGACATCCACCACCCAAGCATGAGAATTCACTCCCACTAGTTTTCATTGTACATGGTAACCAAGTATTGGGACTTTGGAATCCACGATTTCTTCCAGGGTCTCTGTGGAGACACTCCTAAGATAGGAAACCCAAGCACTGTGCAACGAGAGGTACAACTATCTAGAAACATTCAAAGTGCTTCACATATAGGCCCTAATGGTTGGTGCTTTCTTTGTGTGAAAAACCAAGGCGACAGATGAGCATGCAATCAAGCTCACCGACCATAAACACCTCGAGAACGACAATCTTCTCAAAGCATATCATCATTTCAACTCTTTCACAATTCTCAGAATCTCTTAGTAGAATAATACTTCAATCATTTTCTCTAATTACTGATTCATATTATGCATCTTCACAAGCATGGGAATGTGGTGTTTATATAGGGTGATGAACATTAAGATGGATATAGAAATGATCAGTCATCATAATTGCAGTAGGAGTGGACACATGGGTAGGGATCTCTATTTTCTGCTAAGAATCAAGTCATGCCGCCTCCTTTGATGCTGCATTGCTATCCACATGGATCGCGGTGTTTGGACGTGACATTATTTTCCTTTTCACTTATGCTGATGATGTTTTTCGAAATGGTTTCGGCTAGCCTCATCCATTTTCTTTGTGTAGAGGTCGGGTTCATCACTTCAAAGATCTGAACTTCATTATCTCCCATTGTTTTCTACGCAAGTCGCGTGTCGAATCGCTGGAGTCAGGAAGGCTGGTGAATCGGTGATGCTTTGGACATGATCTTCACCTAAGGAGTGTCACAAATGGCATCGAGGGATATGATTATTGGTCAGCTTGTAGTTTGATGAGTGGCATGATTGTGATGTT
The DNA here is from genome assembly GCA_001517045.1 of Pseudotsuga menziesii. Classification (NCBI taxonomy): domain Eukaryota; kingdom Viridiplantae; phylum Streptophyta; class Pinopsida; order Pinales; family Pinaceae; genus Pseudotsuga; species Pseudotsuga menziesii. Next base: position 1,185 of record LPNX010124728.1, on the reverse strand, counting down.
ATCTCTGTCCGTACTCCTTCCAAACATTTGTGGTTTCTCATGACATTTTTCCTCAGCGCTACCAAAATACTTATAAAAAATACTTGTATTTACATCCTCTTCTCTATAAATCCTCATCTCATAGCCATAACTAAGGATTATTATGTCTTCACATCGTCACCTTATAATATGAGTTTAGTCAAGGTGCAAAGACAACNGTATTTACATCCTCTTCTCTATAAATCCTCATCTCATAGCCATAACTAAGGATTATTATGTCTTCACATCGTCACCTTATAATATGAGTTTAGTCAAGGCGCAAAGACAACCATAAAATATTAAATTGTCAAGATGTAAAGAGTAAGAGAGAACTATAAGTAAGTCTTATATTAAATTTACCTTATAATTCTTTAACTAACACTATCAACTGAGATTTGACAAGTTGGATTGTTCTGATCTTCTTATCACTCCTTATCAATGTGATTGCAAGGAATTTATTGAATGTGAAGTCCATAATTTTAGGTCCTCTTTCCTTAGTATCATGCCTTTTGGTAAGACAATCAAGAGGGTAGTGGCAAGCATCAGCATGGAAAATGGTCTCAACATAGAGGTTATACACAATAATTGTTTTCATTAAATAATTTAAATTCCTACCCGTGACTATGGATTCCATGAATCATGGACTGGTACAAAACAAAAAAAAAAATTAGAGCCACAAGCACTTAACTACTCACACCTATAACTTTCTGAAATAAACCATTAATAAAATCCTTTTGGTATTCTATTTCAATTTAAAAGGACTATTGTTAGCCTCATATAGGCAATGAGTTTCAAGAATTCAATTGAATTTGGCCCCTCCATCACATACATGCATACTTTCACAACAAGCGCTGAAAGAAAAAGAAAAAAAAAATCATTTTTTTGTGTTGAAGGGTTTGGTTAATTTATACTTGTCAAATAAAGTACAATTATTTATATTTCCCTTCATCTCTGAAGGGCTAAGAGAATAAATGCCCTTCCAATTGAAATCAAGACCCACAGTTCAAATTTGATCATTGGTTGCTAGGGATCAAATTTGAAGGGCAGGTCTCATTTTACTTTAAAGGGATGTGATAAATTAACTAGCCATATGGACACATTCCATGAGTAACTAGCCATTCAATTTCAAACTCCACCTAATCCCTAAGCATCGTCTTCACCATAATA
>LPNX010124717.1:0-13100 GCA_001517045.1 Pseudotsuga menziesii | reverse complement strand
TGTACTGGGGTTGAAAGGTGGATGCAAATGGTTCTGCATGTATATATAAGCAATTTTTAGAGATTAGAATGGTTGGTACCTTAGCCAAATGAAGGTTGATCCAAGCAGCCCTTTAATCCTCTTCTTGCTCCTCTTGCTCCAAGAGACCCGCAAAACGAATTATACCTTCCTCAAACCAATATGACCACATATAAAGCAATGATAATCAAATAAACATGAAATAATAATCTGATTAACATCATAATATGATCATAAACAGATATTCAATCACACATTGAACAATGATTTGGGAATAATAAGGACATCACATCTTTATTAATCTTGAAAACAAGTACAAGTATACCTTCTCTTCAAGTTTGGCACCTCACAAAACCTTGATGTGGTTATGTTGCTTATCTTCTCCAAGGAACTCAGCCTCCAAGCTCTGCAACACAAGGAGAAAGATTCTAGGGCAAAGGTGTGGGTAAAGAGAGCTCGAAATCCTCTAGCATAACAATGAAAATATTCTATTCTCCTCTCATGGACCTCCCTACCTCTATTTATATGCTTAATGAAGAGTTAGGGTCGAAGACAAAGTGGTTACAACTGAAGGAGTCAGTTGATCCGGGAGGATCTAAAAAGGCCAATTTTCAAAATCATCATATTGCAACAAAAATAGTACCATGTCAAAGAGCTCATTAAGCCGATTCCAACAGTGCAAACGGCGTGTCAAACGGACTCCGGATGCAAATGATATTGCGTTTTGAAGTTTGGCCCCAACAGGGAAAATTTTGGCTGAAGTGCCACATGGCACTCCCTCAAGATGCCACATGGTAGTCAAAAAGTGCATTCCTGATGACATAGCATGTTGATATTGCATGATGATGTGGCATGATGACATGGCATGATGATGTGGTATGATGACATGGCATGCTGATGTGGCATGATGACATGGCATGATGATGTGGCATGGTGACATCGCATGATGAAGTGGCATGATGACTAGCATGCCTGCATTTGTGCTTGAAATGAGTTTTAGGACATTCATGCATTTACTCATGAGAAATTGTAAAATGATTAATATTTTAAGTGAGTGCAAAAATTACTCACATATTACTCATTTATTTTATTCCTTGAGTTGTTATGAAGTTAATGCATGGTTGTAACCAAAAACAAACATGCCATATGTGTAAAGAAGTTGTAACAAGTTGGTTTATGGTTGAAAAACCAACATGCTATTTAAAAAAGGGATTTTGTTATGTAATGGATTATTGTTGGATTTTGTAAATGTCATTATGGGGAAGTAACTAAATGTGAAAACCCATGGGCATGTGGGCATGAACCATATTTTTGGTTTATGTTCTTAAAAGCCAAACCAATTTGTAACTAATCCCAATTTGGAGAATCACATGTATCATGCCACCAAGAGTAGCTTCTCCTATTTAAGTAATTGTCATGTGAATTTGAAGGGAGCTCAAATTTGGAGAGATGTAGCCCATAGAGGAAGCAAGCATCTGAGAGGCCTTATTGGGGGTCTCCATTGGAGAAGCTCATGGAGAGGCTCCAAAATTGTAGTTCTAGCTCAAAGAGCAAGCATGGATCCATCATAGCTGAAGGTGATATAGCATAGGAGACAAAGAAGCAGAGTCAGTTCGAGGAGGAAACATTCCAATTTGCATTTGAAGGCAAGGCTAGGACTGGGGTGGTGCTGATCTTTCGCTTCAATGTGTTGAAGGCTTATTGCTGCTTACCTCCCCACTAGAAGTATTTCTTCACACTTGTTAAGGCATGCAAAGGAGATGCTATGTATGAGAAGTTCTGAATGAACCTCCTCCAATATTGAATAGCTCCTAAAAAGCTTCTCACTTCAGTAGCGTTAGTAGGCTTAGGCCAATTGACAATTACATCAACTTTTGAAGGATCAATTTTTAAATTTCCACCTCCTACAATATGACCCAAGTAAACTAATGAAGTTTTGCCAAATTCACACATTGAAAATTTTACATACAATTTCTCCTTTTTCAAAGTATCTAATACTTTCTTTACATGCCCCACATGTTCTTCCCAAGTTTTGCTAAAGACCAAGATATCATCTAAGTATACAATGACAAAATCATCTAAGAATGGCCGGAAAACATCATTCATTACCCACATGAAGGTTGCAGGTGCATTGCAAAGCCCAAAGGGCATCACCAACCACTCAAATACACCTTGCTTGGTCTTGAACGTCGTCTTCCACACATCACTTTCTACAATTCTGATTTGGTGGTAGCCACTGCGCAAATCCAACTTGGTAAAGAACACAACATCTTTCAACTAGTCGAGCAAGTCATCTATGTGAGGAAGCGGGTATCGATTCTTGCTCATGATCTTGTTGAGAGCCCGATAGTCAACGCATATCCTCCATGTGCCATCTTTCTTCATCACCAACACAATCGGCGAACCACATGGAGCGGAGCTGGGTCTGAGCACTCCTTGGTCCAACAAGTCTTGAACCTACTTCTTAATCTCTGCCATTTCAACTGCAGACAACCTGTACATGCCCACATTAGGAAGAGGGGCATCCTATTGGAGATGGATCTCATGTTGAATCTCCCTTTTGGGAGGCAAACCTGTAGGTTCCTGAAATATTTCATCATAGTTAGCCACAATATCAATCATAGCCTTTTTATGAGAAGGATCACAACCTCTGAAAGCATCGGATGCTTCAGCATATTTTGTTCTCACAACCATGAGCATGTATCTCTTATTAGTGTTGATGAGCCATTTCATCTGTCCTACACTAACAAGAGTGGTGTTAGCCTTCATACTGTGAGCTCTCACAATGTACTCCACCCCATTTTTGGTGAGATGGTACTTGTTCTCATGACGGAAGAATACTGCTTTTCGATCATACAAGTATGGCTTCCCAATATGATACTGCAGATGTCAAGAGGAACAACATCTAAGTCCACCTCATCGATCAACTTTGAAGCAATAGCAAACCTTAACCTGCATTGCTTAGTTACCTATAGCTTAGCATTATCACATACCCATCCAAGAGGATAAGGCTTGGGGTGAGGTTTAGTCTGTATGCCCAACTTCTTAACAACTGATTCTGAAATCAAATTTACTTGATAACCCAGATCAAATAATGTTTCAATCTTTGTATGCTTAGACACAACTCTGATGTGAAACAACTCACTTCTTCTTTTATCATTTTCTTTAGAAACATGAGTAGAACTTGAACCAGTATGAGGAGTTTTGTTACCTTGCATTCCCACGGCTGTAATCATGGTTTCATCACCTGAGTCGGAACCCAAATCTCATTGCCCTGTTACAACGGTATTTTTCTTCTTTTTTCCTCCATAATGCTTTGGCCTCTGTTTAGGATGCAACTTCCAACAACTTTCTTCATCATTCCCATCAGTGTCTCAATGTTTGCAATGGAGCTTTCCTCCTTCCTTCTTGGCAATAGCTGTCTTCTTGCTCTTGTCTTTATTTTTGGACTTGTGGTTGTTGTTGGGCTTGAAAGGCTTCTTCGGATGGTCTTCTTGCAAATGCTTCCCCCTGCTCTCAAGATGAGTAGCCTGAACACTTGCTTCATCCACACTAGTAGGATTCAACAACAACAAAGTATGGCGTAGATAATGATGAAGAGCACCAATGTACTTCAAAAGAGTGTCAGGAGAATCTAAAGAAATATTCAACTCTAGAGCTTTCTTTCTAAATTCTTCAGTAAAATTATGAACACTCTGACCCTTGCCTTATCTAAAACTTTGCCAATCCATCATAGCCTTTTGAACATAACCCAACGGATAAAATTGCTTACGTAAAGAAAAAATGAAAGCAGACCACAATGAGAGAAGATTACCCATTTGTTTGCTACCTTGCTGAAGCTTGATTTCCCACCATACAAGTGCGGTGCTTGTCAGCCAAAGTGAAGACAACTGAATCTTCACATCTTATTCTTTGATCTGCTAGACTCAGCAATAGACCTCAATTTGCCTTATCCAATTGTTCAACTTCTTTGCATTCGCTTCCCCATTCAACATGGGAAAATCAAACTTCACATCGAGCTTCAATAAGGGCTTCTTTTGAGGCTCTTTGTGAGGAACCTTGGAATGCTGAGAATGAGATGAGGAAGAAGCACTTGAACTTGTGCTTGAAGCTGAAGGTGAAGAGGGAGGCTCAGGAGGATCTTCACCACCTCCTGCTTGGTTAACTGAAGCATTGCCTTTGTCCTTCACTTTTTTGTCTTCCTTCTTTACTTCACTACCTTTTCTTTCTTTTTCCATGTGTTCTTCATAGTCTGCAAACAACTTGTCTACCTTGTCAGCCATCATGTAGAAGACCTTGTGAAAGTTTGCCTCCATCTCGATGCGGGAATCATTAGCATCCATCTTCCTCCTTCGATGTGCATGTTCGATCTCGGAATTGTAAGGATCTAATGTACCCTCACCAGCTTGCAGTTTATCCCTCGTGAGCATCCACACTCACAATCCAACGGCACATAGACTTGCTCTGATACCACTTGATCTGATCCCGGGGGTGAGCCCAGAAATCCATCGAACCCGCTCGAAACAATCGGGACCAATAGGATCATTTTTTTGACGTTAGTGCAAGTGAACATGAGCATAATATAAGTGTGTAACATAGAATCATCCACATGAAAATGAAAAATCATTCAAGCACATTAGGGACACGATTTGATTACGAAGTTCGCCAGATCTCCTGGCTACATCTCCGGGCCTACTCCAAAATAGAGTGACCAATCCATTGCAAAGATGCACAAATACATAATATACATCACAATGGATTCACCTACAGAGTCTTCATCATCTGTTCATCTCTACTGCCGCACCATAACTGCCTCTGATGGGTCACATAAGTGCACAAGCTATAGGACTCAATCGAAGACTGCAGAAATTAAGCAAGCAAATGCCTGCCTCCTTTGTCTTGAGAAGTTTCCAATCTTGGACATGAATATATTTTCCCAATGTAGCCAATCACACTCTTTCAACTGAATCTACGAGCCACGAACCTCGAGCAGATCAAAGACTTGCATAATGTTGCAAATCGCACTCTTTCAACTAACTCTACGAGCCATGAACCTCGAGCTACACCACACGATCTTCTGCAAGATAGTCTCAATAGATGACAATATGTTTGCATGACAAGTGCATCAATAAAACCAAAGTCAAACTCTTACCAACCAATCCCTTCACCTTTGTCCTTCGGGATGAGAGTGTAGATGGTCACTACTTGCCTTCAAATGCAAATTGAAATGTTTCCTCCTTGAATTGACTCTGATTCTTTGTCTCCTACGTTGGATCACCTTCGGACATGATGGAGCCATGCTTGCTCTCTGAGTTGGAACTACAAGGTTGGAGCCTCTCCATGAGCTTCTCCAATGGAGACCCCCAATGGGGCCTCTCAGATGCTTGCTTCCTCTATGGGATACATCTCTCCAAACTTGAGCTCCCTTCAAATGCACATAACAAGCATCCTAAGTTATGGGATGAACAGATCCAGTATGTGCAGCTTGCCTACAACAAGGCTATGCATTCTTCCACTCAGAGCTCGCCATTTGAGACATGCTTTGGGTACTTGCCAAAGACTCCATTGGAATTGACTTATGAAAGAGAGGTTGGTTCAAGCACTTCCAAGGATGAAGACAAAGCCTGCAAGTTCATTTAGAGAGTTCAACAGGTACATCAAGCAGTGCAAGAGAATTTGGAGAAGAGTCAAGCCCATTACAAGGCTTACCATGACAAGCATAGAGTTGATCATCAGTTTCAGGTAGGAGATCAAGTGGTATCAGAGCAGGTTGACAAGTGTTGCAGGTTGTGGACTGTTATGAGAAAAAATTTGCAGTGTGCGAAAATCCAGGAATTGGAAGCAGTTTGTGTAGGCACCAATGAAGCAAGAAGTAGATGAGCATACCTGCAAGAATCTTTTGGGGACCAAAAGCCTTCCTAGTGGGGAGGTTAGATCTAGGAGGATCTTAAAAGGCCAATTTTCAAAATCATCATATTGCAATAAAAATAGTACCATGTCAAATATCTCGCCAAGTCGATTCCAACGGTGCAAAAAATGTGTCAAACGGACTTCGGATGCAAAAGATATTGCGTTTTGAAGTTTGGCCCAACAGGGAAAATTTTGGTTGAAGTGCCACATGGCACTCCCTCAAGCTGCCACGTGGTAGTAAAAAAGTGCATTCTTGATGACATATCATGTTGATATTGCATTATGATGTGGCATGATGACATGGCATTATGATTTGGTATGATGACATGGCATGCTGATGTGGCATGATGAAATGGCATGATGATGTGGCATGGTGACATGGCATGATGATGTGGCATGATGACTAGCATGCCTGCATTTGTGCTTGAAATGAGTTTTAGGACATTCATGCATTTGCTCATGAGAAATTGTAAAATGATTAATATTTGAAGTGAGTGGAAAAATTACTCACATATTACTCATTTATTTTATTCCTTGAGTTGTTATGAAGTTAATGCATGGTTGTAACCAAAAACAAACATGCCATATTTGTAAAGAAGTTGTAACAAGTTGGTTTATGGTTGAAAAAACAACATGCTCTTTAAAAAAATGGATTTTGTTATGTAATGGATTATTGTTGGATTTTGTAAATGTCATTATGGGGAAGTAACTAAATGTGAAAACCCATGGGCATGTGGGCATGAACCATATTTTTGGTTTATGTTCTTAAAAGCCAAACCAATTTGTAACTAATCCCAATTTGGAGAATCACATGTATCATGCCACCAAGAGTAGTTTCTCCTATTTAAGCACTTGTCATGTGCATTTGAAGGGATCTCAATTTTGGAGAGATGTAGCCCATAGAGGAAGCAAGCGTTTGAGAGGCCCCATTGGGGGTCTCCATTGGAGAAGCTCATGGAGAGGCTCCAACCTTGTAGTTCCATCTCAGAGAGAAAGCATGGCTCCATCATGTCCGAAGGTGATCTAGTGTAAGAGACAAAGAAGTAGAGTCAGTTTGAGGAGGCAACATTTCAATTTGCATTTGAAGGCAAGTAGCGACCATCTACACTCTCATCCCGAAGGACAAAGGTGAAGGGATTGGTTGGTAAGAGTGTGAATTTGGTTTTATTGATGCACTTGTCATGCAAACATATTCTCATCTATTGAAACTATCCTGCAGAAGATCATGTGGTGTAACTCGAGGTTCATGGCTCGTAGAGTCAGTCGAAAGAGTGCGATTTGCAACATTATGCAAGTCTTTGATCCGCTCGAGGTTCGTGGCTCGTAGATTTAGTTGAAAGAGTGTGATTGGCTACATTGAGAAAATATCTTCATGTCCAATTTTGGCAACTTCTCGAGACAAAGGAGGTAGGCATTTGCTTGCTTAATTTCTGCAGTCTTCGATTGAGTCCTATAGCTTGTGCACTTATGTGACCCATCAGAGGTAGTTATGGTGCGGCGGTAGAGATGAACAGATGATGAAGACTCTACAGGTGAATCTGTTGTGATGTATATTATGTATTTGTGCATATTTGCAATGGATTGGTCACTCTATTTTGGAGTAGGACCGGAGACGTAGCCAAGAGATCTGGTGAACTCCATAATCAAATCATGTCCCTAATGTGCTTGAATGATTTTTAATTTTCATGTGGATGATTCTATGTTACACACTTATATTATGCCCATGTTCACTTGCACTAAGGTCAGAAAAATGATCCTATTGGTCCTAATTTTTTTGAGCGGGTTCAATGGCTTTTCGGGCTCGCCCCCGGGATCAGATCATCAGTTGTATAACTACCCAAACTACCTGAATTTCAAAATACATATTTTTTTGACATTTTCAGGAGGTGTACGTGGGTTGCATATGCAACAGTCACATACACAAGGAGGTATACGTGGGTTGCAATGAAAAAAGTTGCGTATTTAATGCCTACGCAACTATTATATATAACAACTCATGTACATACGCGGGTTTCCTTAAGCAAAGTCATGTACACATCAAAAACTCATTTTTAGGGTATTTATGGACATTTTCAGACTTTGGTGTCTTCCGGAAAGTTTTAGCTAACTGAAATACCTTTCCAATAGTGTAGTGATGAAGTGAAATGGATTTATAGAACTCAAGATATGGGTCCTCCAAGTTAGGTTTTTTTTCAGTGACTTTGTTGAAGTGTCGTCATGGAAGTGTCGACATGCGACGAAAACATGGGAAAGTGGTCACAAACAAATATGTGTCATTTTGAGCTATAACAGATTCCCCATAATGTATGAGGTTAGAGGGGAAGATGATAGCTGAAATACATTATAAAGGAAAAAATTGAGTATGGAGAGAGTAGAGAATCCAAGATCAAAAGGATCGAACAAAAGGTACCTAAAAGAGAGATAAATGTCAGAAAAAACTGATCTCTAGGACATACAAGTCCTTATACAAAACATCGCCATAAAGATACAGGTAGATCCAACATATGTATAACTGATGAAACTATCATGGTCACTTAATATGCAAAAAGGAACCATATCAAATCTAAAGGAGTCATGGCCACAAATGAACAAGGTGGATCCATACTGGACAATCGATCATAGCCACAAAAATACAAGGTGGATCTATGTCTCAGCAAAATGTCATATAAAATGTAACAAGGTCTTGCACAACTTGGGAAATAGACAAATGACGATGCTACTATTGGCCCAAGGTCTTCAATCCAAACTGCCCAAAAAAGGCATGAATCCTAACCATGCCAGTAAATGAGCTGAAGTCAAACATGGAGGAAATTGTTTGATTACCGGTTAATAATAAGAACTATTAACAAACACAAGGGAAACCACCATTAATTAACATGGTCCCCAAGGTACCTAGTACATTCTAACAAGTGTGAATACAAGGACTTGAAGTCGAACACTTGAAGAATCCATTGAGTAGGAGACATTAAGGTATTCCCACTACCCAATAGCGAGGGAAATTGCCACTGATGACTACAATCCCCAAGGTACTGTCATAAACTCTAAATCTCATTCCCAGAGCAAGAGGTGTTGCATTCAATAGGAAGAGATCTGTTGGAAGGAAGGCATTAAGGAATCCTTCATCATCCAACATGAGGTAAGTAAAAGACTAATTGGATCTGGAATTTGTACTGAATTTCACGACAAGGACCGCCGAAGACATGATGTAATGAACTGATACCAGGGAATGGCCGACACAAAAGGTCAAGGCAACTACAGAATGGCCAACAAAGGTTTAATTCTTGAACATTGAGCATGACACAAAAAGTGACTTAGGAAAATTTTAACACAAAAGGACCAACGACACAAATATGCAATGTAGGAGACATTGACAGATTCCCCATATAATTGGAAAAGAGACCAATTGGAGGAGTAATTAACTCTGAATCAGGATAAGGTAAAAATACTAGGACCCAACTATTGATAGACTCAAAAATGGTGCTTTGTTCAAGGAAACAAGACTTGCTGCCATGATGTAAAACATGTGAATGAACTTCCCTTCCCCTCTTTCTTGTAAAGGTTTAACGAGTCCAAGAAAGAAAACTGGGGACCATCTTCATTTTTGGCAAGCTCTAAGAAAAGATAGAATAATGCTTAATAAAGCATTGATTCGTGGATTTTACGAGCCCAAACTAGTACATGCTCGATAGTGTTTTCATAGTTTAGAGAGTCTGAAAACTCCAAAGAAGACTCCAGGGGGGTTCTTTTTCATACAATTTAGTCTCCTAAGGCCGAAAAATTATAAAACAAACCACAGAAGAACTCTCTTAGCTTTCGAAGAAGTAAGGCGCACCTTTTTCATGTTTAGTCAGGAAGGTCCGAAAAAGGTTAAATTACCACCTACCCAATGCTCCTTCAAAAGCAACATATAACCTGAGTTTTACAAGTGTGAAGGAAGGCAAGATCACTCGAAAAGATCCATTTGATTACGAGAAATGGGGCTTACAACAATAAACTTGATGCTTTGTTCTTTAGGTTTTAATGAGCATGACAAAGACATAAAGTACGCTTAGAATCTTTTTCATGTTTTGGTCCAGAGCATGAAAAAGAGAAAACTAAGCTCATACCGGGGGTTCCTTTTCCGTAAATTTAGTCCCTTAGGTCCAAAAAAGCGATAAACCTATGCATGAGAATATTCTTCTCAATTCCGAAGAAAAGAGAGTGTTCCTTTCTTGTACTATTCCACATGGTCTGAGAAAGCGATAACCTACCACCAATGTGGATTCCCATTCACATATTCTTAACAAGCTTGAATGGACAAGTTTACTCGGCAGTCAAGTCTATTTTGAGGAGTCAGACCTGGGCCTAAAGAAACTCAATATCTTTCCCGTGAAATTTTAACGAGTCTAAAAAAGTCAACTCGTGGCCTCCTTATTGTTTTTAACGAGCTAGAAGTAGAGCAAAAAGAATGCTCTAAATGCGAGGAGACGAGTGTCATAGACAGGAAAAAATAGTTCCAAGCGCAAGGAACAAACCTATGCATAATGCAAGGAAAGTGAGCAAGATAAGGACACTCAGGGAATGTCTCCTCAAGGTAAAAGGTGTCAAGTTGAAAAGGAAAAATGATACAAGGCTTAGAAACGATGAGAACAAAGGTGAGGGCTTATACAACGAGCTAAAAGCATGGAAGCCGCCATCAAGCTCATAAGAACGAGTAGGGAACATGCAAATGCAGTTACAACTTGAACAACAAGACAAGGCTAGTAAAAAGTTATGAATCCAACTAAAAATCTTGTCTCCAAGAAACAACAACATCATAATCATATTCAAAAGAAATTTTTTGATGTAGGTTACTTTGGCGGAAACACATGCAACTTTGCTATCTTCTACAAATGGTAAAGCCAAGGTAGAATCGAACGAAGAAGATTATATAGCACCAAGGATCAAGGGTTTATAATCAGTAAGATCAACCTCAGAAGGAGAGCAAAAATCAACGAGGGAGATAGAGTCTATAGGAACAAAATCAGATCATAGGAATTGAAAAATTCATATGAAAAATCAAATTCATCAGGGTCATTGACTTGCTATTCGAAGGGAGAGTTAAAAAAATCAATAAGACCAACATAAGAAGAAAGGTCAGGATTACTAGGAAAATCAGGGTTAGACTTAGTCACAACTGAACTAACATCCAATAGAAGATCATACTATATCAAAGACTCTAGGAATACTTCATCCAAAGGAAGGAGATCATCCGAGATAGGACACATGTCTAAAGTTTCAAATGGATCGATAGAGTGGAGAGAAAGCTCCATGGTCTATATAGGATGACTCACCTGGTCAACTGTTGGGACCAAGTCTTGGGAAGGTAAGCATGAAAACAGAGGCTGCTTCTTAGTAGCAATTGAACGTAAAGGACATGAGGCCACATAGCTCACCTATGGCAGGGTAGTGTCTATAGAAACATTGGGAATCAATAAAGGAAATACCTGGTCTCTAGTTAGGCCAGGAGATGGATCAAGAAAATCCAACTAATCAATAGTGACAATTTCTTCACCATGATTAAAGTACATCAAATGAAAGAATGTTGACACCACATCTTGCATGGAATAGACATAATCATCTCCAAGGAGCATATTGAAGTCCGAGGGGTCTTCTATCACCATGAAGTCAACTAAGACGGTCTTCCCACCCAAAGTAACAGGTGTTTGAGTGATAATTCCCAAGGCTATACAAGTTGTTCTATCAAATGCCAGTAATTGACTAGCAGTCAACACAAGGCTTGGAGATCCTATGCCTCACTAAGAACGAGCAGACAAGATACTAACTGAGGCTCCTTCATCAACAATACAATGAGCAAACGTGTATGGTTCAACTTTGACCTTTATCTGGAAAGGTTCATCAAAAGGAAGGTGTGGCTCAACTAGGCTATCCCAATCAAAGGAAGCATTCTGAGAGCTTGGTGGGGGTTGATCTGAAACAAATTTAGTGCCCCCTTGTTCAGTAAGTTCTGAACTGGAAGTGAAGAAAATGTGACTAGCAGACACTTCACTTTTCAAAGGAAGAGTGGGATTTATCGACAATGGAATTGATTCAACCTCTTCGTGAAAGTCACTCTTTGAAGGGAGAGTGGGATTGACCAAAGATGACATTGGTTCAATCACATCAGGATCACTCTTCGAAAGAAGAGTAGGATCGACCAAAGATGAGATTCGTTCGACCACTTGATCAACCAAAGGTTGAGTAGGTTGTTGAGAAACTATAGGTTGTTTAGGAGAAGGAAATTCTTGAGTCTTGGACCACACTCTTCGCACCTCTGCAATAGTAGGGCACTGGTGAGTAAGATGATCTCCCTCGCATAGCTTACAAGGGAACTTAAGTTTTCACTTTGAACGACCAATTTTCTCAACGGTGTCAACATGACTAGTAGTGGATGATTGTTTTCTCTCAGCATGACCTACAGAGGCTAAGAGTTTTCCCCTAGCATGAACTATAGAGGCTGGGTAACTGCGTCCAACCTAAATAAGAGAGGTTGGTTGTTGAAAATCTTCAGGATGTTAAAAAATGGGATGACCATGAAACCAAACTCTTCGCACCTCCATGATAGAAGGGAATTTATAAGTAAGGTGGTCTCCCTCACAAAGCTTACAAGGAAACTTGGGCTTGTTTTTTGAACGGGTAGTCTTTTCAATAGTGCCAACATGAATTGCAGTGGCTGACGTATTTTCTTCAGCATGACCCACAGAGGCTGAAAGAATACCCTAGCATGACTTGCAAAGGTTGAGATACTGGGTCCAATATGACTTAGAGAGGTTGGACGAGCACCACCAACATGAACAACAGAGGTTGAATGGTTAGGATCAACATGCTTTGCAGCAGTTGAGTGTGTGCCCCCAGCATGAAATTTAGAGGCTGGGTGGATGGATCCAACATGACTTGTAGAGGTTGGATGGGGAGGTTCAACTTGAACATCAGAGTTTGAATGGGTTCCCTCAGCATGAACTACAGACGCCGAGTGACTGGATCCGATGTGACTTGAAAAGGTTGGAAGGATCTCACCAGCATGATCAACATAGGCTGGATGGTGAATGTCAACTTAACTTGCAGAGGTTGAGTGCTTAGATCCAACATGACCTATAGAGGTTGGATGGGTGCCCCCAGCATGAACTGCAGAGGTTGGGTGGTGAGGTTCAACT
>LPNX010124715.1:0-29503 GCA_001517045.1 Pseudotsuga menziesii | reverse complement strand
TAAAAGATATTTCAATCATTATAAATCACTTTTAATTTTACATTTTTAAATATATTAATATAAAAAATAAATATTTTAATTTTTTTAATAATACTTTTTTGTGAAGCATATTTAAATTATAATCCTAATTTTTATTTTAATTGAAAACAATAATACTAAATTATATCTTTATTTTATTTTATAATACATAACTAAAAAACAAACAAGTACTTTATGATACATTAATTACTACATTTACAACATTGAATAGATTGTTTAAGCATCCAAAGCAATGAAGAAGAGTTGTGCCAGATTTTTTATATAGACATTTGTTATTCCTTTAATATTCCGTTGTTTATGATTAGTTACTTAGAGTTTAATATTCCGTTGTTTATGATTAGTTACTTAGAGTTTATAACTATATTTGGTGTGATTTTTCTTGCCTTAAACAAACTAATATTTTTATCATTAAATTAATTAATATTTTTGTTTCATTAGTATAATCATTTCATTTTTGTAAGTGTTTGTTTTGGAAACTTCAAGAAATGCTTTAAATAATCGGAAATTTCATTTTTTTCTCGATATGAAAAATAAGAAAAATTACATTGATAACTAAAATTGCTGATATAAAATTGGAAACTTCAAAAAAATGTCAAATAAAACTCATTTTCCCATCATAAAAAAGGAAAAAATATACTTTTCACTGAAATTGTGGATACATGATTGGAAACTTTAAAAAATATGCCAAAAAAAACTCATTTCCTTACTAAAAATTATACTAATCACTAAAATTGTTAATTGGAAACTTTTAAAAATATGCTCAAGCCCCATATCAAAAACATAAATACATATTTTTTTTATTACATATAATTTCTTAGTTGCATTTAAGAAATATTACTACAAAACTATTTCTGGTTGATTTCATAGTTTTTTTGTTTTTTTTTTAATTTCTTACTATGTTAATGTTTTTTTAACAAATTATGTGTTTAGTTGGAAGAGTATGAATAAACCTTTTTGTACATATCCATAGCCAAAAATCGGAACCTTTGGAGTTGTTACATGTTCCAACCCCAAAATCGGATCCTTTTTCAATCACTTTGAAAATGAAACTTATACCTTCAATTCTAGTAATCCCAAAATGGTAAAATAGGTGAATTTTTCTTACTAGTTTTTAAACTGTGTTGCTCAAATTTTGTGGTGCATGTATTCAAATTTTGTGAGGGTTTTTAGATCTTTGGGAATTTGAACTTTCCATATAAAAATAAAATCGAATCCCTTTTTACATGTATGTTGTCTTAAACAGATTCCAGCAGAAGGCATTAAACCTTGAAAGAGGACACATAAGCTACAAAAAAAAAAATCTTTCAAGCGAATTCATTTGAAAACACAAACTAACCTTGCACGTTTAAAATCCGAACTATGTAGATCTAGAAATGGATTGTTCACCAGCAGGAGACGGAAATAATAAACAGCTCCAACAATCACCCGAAAACAGTGCTGCAACAATGGCAAGTGTGAAGAAAATCTCGTTAAGGTCTTCGTTTTTATAGAACTCTTAGACGTCGCTATAGCGACAGAAAACATTGACTTTTGCGCCCTGGGTCAACTAAAAAGCCAAAAAAATGTCAATGCCTAAGTCATCTTGACGGTGTCGTTGCTATAGCGACGGCTCTCCGTGGATACAGCGACATTGAAAGCAGTAGGCATCGATACAGCGACGGAGAAGATTCCCATCGTCGATACAGCGACGGGTAGGCGTTGATACAATGACGGCCAGTTCATTTTGCTTCCGATTTTACACCAAAAAGTATGAAACGTGGAAAACCTCCGTGGAAAAATCCGCGCTTTTGTATTAGTGTCTTCTTCAGTAGGAAATTCTGCTATAAGTTCAGCAAAAACTAAGGACTTCTTAGACTTAGCAGACTGGAAATCCAAGTCAAACTCTTGGAGAATGACTATCCATTTGTTAAATTCCCCCCCAACAATCCGTTGAGATAAAACATATTGGAAATGATTCACATCCGCCACTACCGTGGTGGTCCTTAGTAAAATGTAGTGACGTAACCTCTGCACAGCATAAACAACTGCTAAGGCTAATTTCTCAACGTGGGAGTATCTAAGTTCAGGTCTGGCCAAAGCATGGCTAAGATAATAAACGACATGCTCTACAAGATTATCGTCCTCCTGGACTAGTACTACCCCAATGGTCGACTCCGACGCAACCAGATATAATATAAAATCCCTAGAATAATCTGGTGGACGTAATAAGGGTGCCGGCAGCAAAGCTTTTTTCAATACCTCAAATGCAAGTTGTGCGGTTTCATCCCATACAAATGGGGTGTCTTGTTTGAGTAGTCGCATGAAACCCTTAGTAATCTTGGCATAATTAACAATAAAACGTCGAAGGAAATTAGACTTTCCTTGCAGGCTTTGAAGTTGCCTGAGAGAACAAGGAGGAGGCAGATTTACAATGGCCTCAACTTTCAAAGGATCCACCTGGATGCCTCTACTAGAGACTATGAATCCGAGTAATCTTCTTGACTCGACGCAGAATACGCACTTGTGGGGATTCAAGCGAATTTTATAATATCTGAATCTTTCAAACATCAACCGTAAATGATTTGGATGTTGAATCCCCTTACGAGAATGTGCAGGAAGATCATCAAGGTATGGTTCAACAATGGCTTTAATGTCATGAAAAGCAAAGTTCATATCCCGTTGAAAGGTTGCCCCACCATTTTTCAATCCAAAGGGCATTTTCTTGTACACGAAGGTACCCCAAGGACAAATGAAAGCAGTTTTATGTTGGTCTTTCGGTTTTATTTGAATTTGATTGTATCCGGAGAAACCATCCATAAACGAAAACACCTCACTTCCCGCACGGGCATCTATGATCTGGTCTATAAAGGGTGTGGGATAGTTGTCCTTAGGACAGGCTTTATTAAGGTCTCTAAAGTCTATACAAACGCGGATAGTCCCTTGCTTTTTATCAACAGGAACAGGTTTGGATACCCATTCAGTCAAATCTATGGGATATATAAAACCAGCCTTCAACAGTTTTTCAACTTTAACTTTCACAGCCACCACTTTACGTGGGTTCACGGGTCTTAATTTTTGTCGAACTGGCTTGGCATCAGGATATGTTCAGATTTCATGTTCAACAATCGATGGATCTATGCCTGGCATCTCCTCATATGATCAGGCAAAGACATCGCAGAATTCCTTAAAAAGGGCAGTATAGATGGCAATCTCTTCAGGAGAGCAGTTTGCACCTATATATATGTTTTCCATGACATCAGGGTTTACAGAGATGTTAATAGGTATAGTAGTGGAAATATTTTCCATATTCCCCTCGGTAAACATTCCTTACCTAGGAAAAGGGTTGATAGGTGTATCGACATCTTCTGACAGTCTCACATGAAACTCTTGGTTTTCTATTTTGCTTAGTTCTGGAAGAAAATAGGATCGATGATGAAGATCCTCACAAATCTTATCATGTCCACTCATGGCTTCCAGAATAGCTTCATCATAAGGTAAAACCATGTCTAAACAATCTATAGAATGTGAAGAGTTTTCTGCCCATATGGGCAAATAGACTTCTTCCAGATCATCCGAGACTGTTAGAGGATCTGGAATGGGATCAGCAATGGCTTGCGTGATAGCTTAATAAGCAACCTCCACTGCCGAAGGGGGCACTTTCGGTTCATGGGGGGTTGGGAGAACCTAAGGATCAGTCCTATCAACAACCATAGTGATGGAATTCCCCACACTAGTAGAACCAATATAATTAACTGGGGCTGGAATATCAAATGTGCCCATCAGTGATGTGTACATTCCAGCCCCCAAGCTCTGTACAGCAGGTTTGACCTGATCAACCAATGGTACAATGGACTCATTAGATTCTAAATGACCTTTTCGGGTAAAATCAAGTTGGTCAATAGTAACCAACTTGCCCTCATGTGGAAAAACCACTACACGAAAGACGGCCGACGCAACAACAGACATCACATAAGTACAGTTCCTTCCCAGAAGCAAATTGTAGTCCAAAGGAGCATCAATCACTTCTACTTCAACAGACACTGCTTTGCCTGCCAACTTAATTTCAAAAGCCGAAAGGATACCATGTGGATGGAAGGATCTTCCATCAAAAGCAGTAAGCAAATTGTTTGATGGGACCAGCTCTGGGGATCCAAGAGCTTTGCAACAGGCCAAGGACATAACACATGTAGAAGCACCCTAATCAACAACTGCCCTTCCAATGGTCTTACCACCATGGACGACATCTATTGATAAGGATACATGGTAAGGCAGGAAAATTTTAACATCGGACAAATGAAACTTCGCTGTGAGACTCAAAGAGTCCATGCTACCTAAAGCTGCTAAGAGGGCATCCCGCTGGGCAGGACAACTCTGTAACACCTCTAAAGCTGACATTGCACACGGAGTATGGGCTAAATCTTCAACCATGGAGTAGTTTGAAGTAGCCCTAGCATTAGGGTTATGCAAGGTCTTCTTGAAGACACCTTTCGGTATCTTCAGCATAGTTTCAGCAGACTTCTCTATTGTGAGAGGGTTCGAAGTTTCACCTACAGCTTTACCCTTCTCAAGAGTCTCTTTATCATTATTTTTGTTCCTTGTCTGCAACAAAGTTGAAGATCGAACCATGTTGATATAGTTTGGATCAGGGGCAGTTTGAGTGCCCCCTGCTGTAATAGAAGCTGAAGCAGAGTTCTGTCCTTGGGGAAAAGGATCCTTCAGGACAGCCGGTTGTTGAGCTTTAAGCAGCTTCTTGGCTTGATCCATAAGGGGACAAAGGTGAGTAAGGTGGTCCTCTTGGCACAACTTACAAGGGAACTTGACCTTCTTCTTTCCTTTTTTTTCCCCATCAGCATTGTTCACGTTCTTTTGCTTGTTTTGATTTCCCTCTCCCTTCTTTCCTTTCTTTTTCTTCCCGTCGGGCTGCTGATTGCCCTTTTGAGAGGTTTGTAAAAAAAATTGCACTCTGGGGGAAGGGGGCAGCCTCTGCTGCCTCCGCCATAGATTTTTTGATGGACAACTGATGAAGTTGCTTAGTCAAATATTCTACGGTGGGAGAGTTAACGGACCCAACCACACCATCGGCATGGGGTCCAGGCTTAGGCTTCTCCGCATCGTGCGAAGGCCTCGGTGCCTCAGGGATAATCTCATATAAGATCCCAGATTGTGAATAAATCAAATCCAACTGCTGGGCCCTGAGAATGGATTCTTCTTCATTCGTCACTCCTAAGGTTGATACGTCCTTAGATATGTATGGCAACAGAGATTTAAGGAACCACTCTAAAAGGAACTCAAGAGGGATAGTGGCTTTTATAAGGCTCTTTCACCTCCTCCACTCTTGGATGTGATCCAAGATGTGGGTAGCCTTGTTTTGCCTAAAATTAGACAACAAGTCCGTTCCGAAATCATATCGGACCGGAAACTGAAAGTGGCTAAGAAATGCACTAGCCAAGTCCCAAAAACTACTGAAAGCAACAAAAGGAAATTCAATATACCATTTTGCCACCGTACTTGTTAAGTTTCTCTGGAACAGCCTCAACCTTATTGAATCTTCATTCAGTGAATTTGAAGAACACCATAAATGGAATGTGGTGGCATGAGCCCTAGGATCTTCACCTTTTTTTCATTCGAACTTAGGGATGTCCGATGGCAATTTGGTGGGAACAGGTGGCCCCAAGGGGTCATGCCTCACCGGGTCATTCATCAATTTTGACAAATCTGGCAAGTTTAAAGTTTCCAGGAATGGAATTTTGGGTCAAACCGGGGAACTAAATGTGCCAGCTTGGGGATTAGAGGGACCTGCCCCCGAATGCCCATGGGTAAAAGTGGGGTTGCCCCCTGCCACCAGTTGTGAAGTGGGAAGATTGCTCTGAAACGGAATCCATCCATAAGCCATAGGATTGTGTGTGGGAGGTGCAGTGTAAGAAGTTTGGGTCGTCCCCATAGAAACAGGGGTCTGAAAGATAGGAGCCGGAATCCCTCCGCTGAACAACGAAAAGGGAGAGCTCGTGAATGGGACCGAAATGGGAGTTTGAAAACTTTTCCCATAAGAGGTGTTGTTCCCAAACTGCACTCCTACATAGGAAGGAGATGGACCTACATATGGACTAGATGGGGTAATATGCCCCCCATTCCAAGGAAATCCTTGGACAAACGCCGAGGATCCTACCGGACCACTCTCGGTAGTATATGGAAAGGAAGAAGGAATAGTAGGTATACTGGGGATCCCAGTAACCATGTCACCAGAAGTACCTGCTAGGTTTGAGTGAACCGGTGGCTGAACCACCCGGCTCGCCGGAGTCAAAGGTGTAGAAGGTAGACTAGATCTAGGGGCACTTACTGGGGGAGGCAGTACCCCTTCAACCGAAACGGCTGAGGTGAACACAAAAGGACTTTCTTCCGCAGAATACATGATCCTACCCACAGGGACACCTAA
The DNA here is from genome assembly GCA_001517045.1 of Pseudotsuga menziesii. Lineage (NCBI taxonomy): Eukaryota > Viridiplantae > Streptophyta > Pinopsida > Pinales > Pinaceae > Pseudotsuga > Pseudotsuga menziesii. The sequence continues at coordinate 23,052 of LPNX010124715.1, read as the reverse complement.
TATAGGTGAATCAAAAGGTGTCATGTCCCCATGCCTCCGACCGGCAAAGAGGACGTGACCAATGCTTCAAACAACCGGGCTAACTGCCCCATGGACATGTACAGGCTTAAAAATTGCCTAAAACAGAATGCTGAAAAAGAATTTGAACTAGAATATGCATTTAGAATTATTAATCGTTCATAGATGCAATTTAATCATCATACACAGCGGAAACATCACATGTTTAAGCCAGCATTCATTCATCATGCATTTATTATGTTCATTTCATTTTCATTACAGTAAATATAGAATTGCAGAGGTAAAATGCACAAGATTACTTATCTTTGAGATGAAACTGTCCAACAACTGGCTATGTGAGAGCAACGTTCCACCCAACCATAGATCTCTGTCCAGCCTCTATTCTTTCAGCTGAGAGATCACCCCCGAGCTGAGCTGTGTATCCACTAAGGAGTAACTAGATGGCTCACTTACAGCCATGGGTTCACTCAAATGGTCATGCACATCCAACCCAAGGAAGGTCCCCTTCTCTGCTACACAGTCCCTCAAGCAACTCTTCCCTCCAATTCTCTTTAGGATGGGCATAGGAAGGTCCAGTTGCTAGCTTCCTAAGATTTCAGCCTTCACTGGGTTTATCAAGCAAACCCAACCTCTGTCCCAACATCCGCACTTGGATTTCTCACCATTCTGTCAATGAATAACTGAAATCCGTCACTGATTTTCTGGGCTGCAAAAACTGGGATTTCTCATGTATTTCGGGGTAGCTAATGCTCCCAAATTCGCCCTAAGGTTCATACCTATGGATTCCCCATTGGATTTTACTGTCCAATACCGAATCTGGGCGTTTTTGGCTCTTCAAAACGTGGGTTTTTGCACAGTTGCGATTTCTGGTTTTTCACCCTGCTGGGAGCTCGTTTTTGGATGGAAAATGATGCTGGGTCTTTCCATCATGGAATGGGGATGAGGAAGAAGCAATCCCCCAAGAGGTAGAGTGACTTGTGGTACAAGAAAACAGAGCCCATACTCTGCCATACGAATTTCTGGGCTGCCCATGCTCCATTAAAGCCATGGATTGTTTTCTTCAACCACTTCCTTACAACAGAATTAAATGTCAACAAGGAAAGTCAAATGGGTTATCACAATGACATATGGCAGCTTATGGTTCAATCCCACAACCCCTTCACCTCTCCCTAGTGGATACACACGGCCCCTTCTCATTCGTTGCCTCCATAGTCAGTTTTGGTATTTTATTGCTTGATGTTTATTTACATCATTTTTACAATGTTCCATGGCTAAACAGCACATGGGTAACATCATGTCCAATGCTTTGCCATTTTAAATAAAATACGAACATACACTAGCTGGGCCTTGGCCTTGAGCTCCACGCTAGGTATACATACATCATATGCATACAATATTTACATCGTGCAAACAGGGTCAAAACCGGGGACATTACAAAAGGTCTAACCTGAATGATTACAGGATTGTTTAAATCAGTCAAGGGGGTGTTAAAGTTTCTTGCAAACTCGTCAGTCTGCAATTCTTCTATCTCAACTATATCAAGATCAAAATGGTTAGCTATCAGTTCTGGTTCACCAAGAACTTCACTTATTCCTACTAGTTCAAATGAACCGTCTGTGTCCAATCTCCACCTTTGGGGTAGAGGTGGAGGCTCCAATATGGTGAGAGGAGGAAGTTTTCTCAACCTTCTTGACCTTCTAGGAGGTTGGTCCTCCATGATTGAAAATTTAACAAATCACACCCTAAGGCCAACTAAACACAGGAAAAACCACAGAGCATACACTATAAAAATCCTAAAGCCTCAAGCAATCAAACACGGGTAAAAGATATACTTTCCCGAAGAAAGCTGATGAACGATTACTTGGCGTCCTTGAAGTGGTTCTTAGGCACAAGCGGAGGAATCACCCAACCGCCCTCCTACACTTTCAACAAGGGTTACCTTCCAAGCCCGTTCAAGGTGAACCAGAAATAGCCTTCCAGTTTACCTAGTTATGAACCCTAAAAGACAAGAGACTAAAGGCTACCTTAGCTATACCAACAGTCTGGGGGGACAGTCGCAAGCCTGACTCGTACGCATGGGCAGGGTAGCTGAGCCTGAAACTCTGTCTAGGACAAAATCCCCATATGCGTAAAAGTCCTGATCTACACTTTGAAAGGGATTCAGAGGGTTATCTCCTCTGTCCAAGCCTCCATGTGGCCTCGTGCTTGACTCCCGTTTGAGAGGAGCTTCCCAGATACAGTCGATAAAGTCAAGGATTTACCTAAATAAAGGTCCACTATGTCTGAGTTTTATAACTTGTGGGATGTTTACACTTCCTATCCCACAAGTCTAGCCTAAGCTAGTAGGTGAAAGGCCCCTAAAAAACAAAAATTACTAGTAAATTTTAATTATGCGTTCATTTTAAAGGGTTGTTTCTTACTCAGAAGGAAATGGAGTGATGTGCTTATAGTGTTTTTGACTCAATAAGAAGTAAATGAAAGTAAAGGTGTATTCAAAGCAAATTACTACTATTTAAAACAAACTTCTTTTTCTTTTTGCAAATATATATTGATGAATTAAATGCAAACGATAAAAGAAACTAAGCCTATGTTTTTTGTAGCTTTTGAAATTAATATTTTTAAATTGAAATGAATACTACTTATGCAAAAGCAAAATGCAAAAGCTTGACAATGTTTTCTTTTCACTTTTAAAAATGCTCAAACTCTACTATGCACCTAAAATGCACTATACTTGAGTAAACTTGGAATTAATGAACTGTATAAAACCAACAAACTGAAGTAAAGCAGGTTGACAGAACCAAGAAACAACCAACAAAGGAAGACTAGGAACCCTAGCTTAGGTGCACACAATGAAAAAAATCACTGTAGACTTATAAAGGCAAGTGACAAACCAACCAATATCAAAAGACAAACTGGAAAAACAAAGCCCAAGACCCTGATCACTGATCCGGACAGAGACACTTCAACCTATAACCCAAACAGGCCAAGCTACTTCAGCATGCAAACAGAAAATAATCCAAGCAAAAGAGACTCAAGGGCTTTTGAAAAAGCACAAAGCGTGATCACCAACAGGTCATCAAACAAACATCACAGCATTTAAAAAGAAAGTCCACACAGAAATAGGAAATACACACCGAGAGGGACAAGCAAACCCCATCCTAAAAAAATCCTACTTCTAGGCTTATATGTGACTGTATAGAAGGGCAACCCGTGCATGATACACGACTGTCCAGTAAAGCAACCCGCGGATGCAAGCCTCTATACGCGACTGTGAAGAAGAGCAACCCACATATAGGTACAAAAATTTTCTCAAAAACTAAGAAAAATCCACAAGACTTTCAAACACTGTGAGAGGTATGAACCAGGATAAAAGACCACACACAGACTTCAAAGCAAAGACTAGTCAGGGGTGACAGAAACAACCTACAACAGTCTGGGCTCCCCAGCGAAGTCACCAGTTCTGTTGTACAGGAATAAACATCTTATAACCGAAGGTCTGGGGTTACCAACATACTCAATAAACTTGCAAACAATTGACTCTAGATTGCAGTAAAGGAAATAGGAGGATGGGAAAGATTCACCCGATACACGACGGTTGATCCTAGCTTGTCCTCTTCCACTCTGCTTCTCCTCCAAAGTCTTCAGGGATGCTTTCTCCTTCACCTGTCAAGGATCAATCTTCCAAATACAAGATGATTCATATATATAAATAGGTTAGATAAATCATATACAGGATGCCAAAACATAAACATTTATCAAACCACAATACATGAGATACATTCAAGACACAATATGGAAGAAGGATTCTCTTTATTAACAATAATGGAAAGAGTTCAGGTTACAACCCAACGCCTGAGACAAGGAATCCTCTGCAGCCAAAGGATTATGAGTTCCACTGCTCCAAAGACTTCTGTATAAACTCCACCAGCATAACTTTTCTCTCCAAGTGTATATATCAAACACCCTCCCCAAGGCCTGTATTTATAGTTGGTGAAATAAGGCAGTTTCGAAGGTTGAGGAGGTTGAGACAGTTAATGAGATTAAGGTAAATGGCTTAACTAATCTCAAGTAATCACATGTTTTTATTTTTAATGTCAAAGGTACGTATCCACGGGTATCAAGACTAGCAACTCGCGTATGATCCACGAGTTGCTCTAAAGGCAACCCGTGTATACATATATACGCGACATGCAACAACCGAGACTCGCGTATGACATGCGAGTTGCATATATAAAGAGTCGTGTATATGACTTGACATAGCAAAAGGGTAAAAATAACCAGCTGGATGGATGATGGATATAGTTCATAATAAGCCCATCTATAGTGTTTTGGGCAACCCTCAATCCATAGATGTCCTTTTGTGTGCCAACATGAGGGATGTCGGCACTCAGACGGAGAGGTGCCATTCCAGTGGATAACACTTTATACCATATAAGGATTCAAATGGACTTATCATCTAAGAAGCATGATATCCATTATTATATGCAAAGTCTACCAAATACATGTAGTCTTCCCAATTTTTTGGTTGATCCATGACATACATTCTTAGCATATCTTCGATAAATTAATTGACTCTCTTAGTATTTATGTCCGCTTGTGGATGATATGCTATTCTTAAATTCATATTTGTTCCAAATCACTTGAATAGTCCCTTTCAAAGAAGTAAGCTTTGGATGTCTATCTGAAACTATTGCCTTGGGTATCCCATTTAACTTGGAAACCTCTTTCATATAAATAGATGCTATATTATCTTCCTTATGAGTTGGCTTGACTGGTATAAAGTAAGCATATTTTGTTCATGCATCCACCACCACCATGATGGAATCATGTTACTTTCATGTATTGGGAAACTTATTAATGAAGTCAATGGTCATCACATCCCATTTCCACTCGAGTATTGGAAATAGTTGAATCAATTTTTTTGGATGTCTATGCTCAACCTTTACTCTTTGACATTCCATTCAACTTACTATATATTTGTAAATATCTCTCTTCATTCCTAGCCAAAATTATTGACTTATTACTGCTGCAATTTTATTTTGGTATAGAGGATTCCCAGCATATGGAACATTATGCATCTCATTCATTACCAATTTCCTTAATTCCCCTGAATTAGGAACATAAACTCTACTTTTTTATATAAGAATTCCATTTTCTTCCTGTTGGAGACATTTACCACCTTACACACTCATTTTGGTCAATTTGGTCTAGTTAAACGACTATCCTAAGTATTATTGACTTAATTGACATAAGAGGAGCACTAGATGGCATTAGCTAGATCACACCCATGCCTACCTTCAGTCAAGGAGGCTAACTTAGCCGTCTCCTACATTCAGGGAGGCTAATTGGAGTACTTCGGGGGTGATCTGAGTGTCATTGATGCCCCATATTGCTAACTAATGGTTACAATCAGTTAAACAGAGTAGTGAAGGTGTCCTCCATCATTAAATTAATTAATTATTGATTATTTACTGAACTGGGGTCAACAGAGGCGCCTCCAACCACTTCTGATGTTCAGTTACACTTCAGTTAACCTCATCGGGGTTCATTGGAGTCATTGATGTGCTACCACTTGATGGTTGGATTGCTATGACATGTGTCTGACCTCTTTCAGTTAGACTCAGTCATTTATTGCACTCCGACTTCAGTTAGGGATCAGTTGAGTCAATTAGGGTTTTGATCAATGGTTAACTTGAGCGTTGACTGTGGCTTACATTCAGTTAAGCTAGACTCACTCATTCAATTCGAATGACCTCCTTGGGAATTTGAATTGCTTCGTCATTCATGCTTGCAGCATGACATTGTATTGTATTACTCATTCCTTGTGTGAATATACTGTGCTGCTACTCATTCTGTAGCACATTTACACCATTTTCATGACCTATTGTTATTAATCTTTGATGAGACTTGTGTTTAGTCCCTAGATCATTGTGTAAGATTAATATGGTATCAGAGCTCACGGCGGGACGAAGCTCAATCTCTCAAAAACAAGCTTTTTGACATATTTTTGCATGAAAATTGAGCAATAGCTAAAAAATCTAGCACTGCACCAGAAGCCAAGGCTTACCACTTAATACCCAAAGTAAAGAACTTGTTGATCAAGCTTGCTTGATTGACTATGCTGGGTGTGATGAAAGCCTAAAATGTGCAGGCTATCCAACCTTACATTTCCCTTTCTGTTGTGATTTTCAGGTTTTCTATAGGTGAAGCATTCGTTCCAGCAGATCCAGATGGCCTCCTCAGTAGATCTTTTGACTCCATTCAATTTCCACTCATGGAAAGGAGACATGGAGATCTAGCTATGCTATAGAGGACTCTATAGAGTCACCATGGACACTGAATATGAGCCTAGTTCTGCAATAGAAAAATAAAAATTCTTGAACAAGAAGGATGAAGCATTCGGATTCTTGTGCCTCTCTATTTCCCGGGATCTCCTTTTCCATCTTTTGGGATTGAAGACTCCAAAGGAAATTTGGGACAAATTGGAAAACCTATATGGAAAGTAGGATGATTTGAGAGTTTACCAGCTCAAAAATGAATTGATGTCTCTCCAGCCCTCCAATTTCGAGACCTTGAATGACTTTTTCACAAAGTTCAAGCACATAGTCTTATTGTTGAAGCAATGCAAAGTGGAGAATAAGGATGATCAGCTCATCCTCACCATACTTTCCAAACTTGGAGCTGATTATTTAGTTTTTGTCTCTACATTTTGTGTGGGGAAGCTCACAACCCCTGGATGGAAGATGCCTGCACTCAATGCCTTTATTGAGCCCCTAACAAGTGAACATGATAAGCTTGTCCAGATGGGGATCATCATATCCTCCCATGATCAATCCCTCCATGTCTCGAGGCCCAAATATCTGAAGGGTAAAGGAAAGAAGCAAAAGAACCCAAAAACTAAATTCAAAGCTCCTAAGCCTAAAGTTGAAAACCAGCAGCATGATGAATCTTCTATCTCAAAGAAGAACAAAGGAAAAGGGCATCATGGAAAGGAAAAATTCAAGTGTTCATACTGCGGGAAGGGCTTCCACCCTAAACATGCCTTCATGAAGAAGAAACTTGATGAAGCTACCTCTCTCCTTGAGAGAAATCACATCAATCTTTCGAAAATCTTTTGGAGGAGAGATCAGCAAGATCGGGAACCACGGCATGAAAAAGGTCATGCCCTCATGGAAAGCACTTTGAAGTCCAAAGAACTCTTGATTGATTCTAGATTTTGAACCACATGATGGCTAAAAGAGACTCCTTTTCATCCTTGGAGACTGGCAAATCCATCCCCATCCACATGGGAGATGACTCCACCATCATTTCAGAAGGACAAGGTACGGTTGATCTTGAGGATGGATAATTTTCAAATGTTTGTATGTACCATCTCTGGCATCAAACCTCCTTAGTGTCTATCAGATGAAACATACAGGAGTGCCTAAGAGATTTTATTTCAGCCCAAATGATGTTGAGATAATGGATCTTGCATCCAGGAAACTCATTGCTAAAGGCCTTGCAAACCATCATGCAAAATCCTATGAGTTCTCCCACTTTGTGGCGGATGCAAAACCCACCACTCTGCTAACTCATGGAAATGAAGTTAGTAGGCTATGGCATGAAAGGTTCCATCTAAATTTCAAATATTTACAGCAATTACAGAAAAACTCCATGGTTGAAGGCCTCTTGGTCATCAAGGCAACCACTGGAATTTGCAAGGGCTGTGTGTTTGGAAAGCACCCTGAGCACAAGTTCGATCGGAGGAAGGAAAACTGAGCTACATGCATATTGGAGATGATACATTCTGATATCATCGGTCTGATTCCTGTCACATCCATGAATGGATCTAGGTATCTTCTGACTTTTATTGATGATTTTTCAAGGTACACATGGGTCTTCTTTCTCAAAAAGAAGTCTGAAGTATGCGAAAAACGAAAAAAAAATTGAACTGAAGGCCTTGATCGAGAATGCCTCTGGGCTTAAGATCAAGATCTTGAGATCTGATAATGGCAGGGAGTATGTCAGTAATTATTTGCTACACATATTCTCCCAAAGTGGTATTCACGTCCAACATTCAATTCCCTACACTCCCCAACAGAATGGAGTAGCAGAAAGGAAGAATCGGTCTCTCAAGGAGATCACCACCTGTATGTTGGAATCAAAGAAGTTGGCTGCAAATTTGTGGGATGAATCCATGCATGCTACAGCATACATTCATAACAGGGTTCCACACTCATATGCGAAAGGTAAGACCCCTTTCAAAGCATACTTCGGACACAAGACGGATGTGTCGAACCTACAGGTGTTTGGGTCCACTGCATGGGCCCGTATTCCACTTGATAAAAGAAGGGCTTTGCAATCGTAAAGCATCGAATGCCTGTTTATTGGGTATCCTAATGAATCAAAAGGTTTCAAGCTTCTAGATATCAAAACAAAATAGATCGTCATCGAAAGGAGTGTCAAGTTCGATGAGCCTCTTCAGGAGGTGGAACTAGTGAAGGAGAAAACTGCTGATTTTCCTTCCTATTCTACTAAATATTTGGATGATGAAATTGGGGGTGATGACCCTAATTTGGATCCTCTGGTTTCTAATATCAGTGTGCAAAAAACATCAGATGCTGAATCAGAACCCGAAGTACAAAATCATCTTCCCACATGGGCCCGACAAACACTCTCCTCCGCAGGAGATAACATTGGAAATCCGGATGATCCAAGGAGAACTCGGTCTAATTTCCAAAGAGCAGGTATTGCGCTCTCTTGTCCTGATAATTTGCTGTCCAAAAATTTCTATTTGATGATTAGTTCAGACCCAGAATCCTACTACCATGCTCGAAAGGATCCGAGATGGCAAGTTGCCATGGATGAATAGATGAATTCTCTTCAGAAAAACATTACTTGGGAGCTAGTTTCTCTTCCTCCTGGAAGGAAATTGGTTCAATGCAAGTGGGTGTTTTGGACCAAGGTTGTTGCTGATGGAAGCACCTACAAATATAAGGCAAGGCTAGTGGCTCAGAATACTTTCAGTGTTCATCTTGAGGGAGGGGGTTTCCCACTGGGTTTTCCCTCTTTTCCTCACTTAGTTTGTTTTTTGAGCATTGTTTCAGTTTCAGCATTGTACAGGGTGACCTATGGCCTTAGTTGTAGCATTTTTATGCATTTATGTTTTCTAACTCCTCCTAAGTATAGCTTAAGGGGGGGTGTTGGAGACATTTACCACCTTACACACTCATTTTGGTCAATTTGGCCTAGTTAAACCACTATCCTAAGTATTATTGACTTAATTGACATCAGAGGAGCACTAGATGACATCAGCTAGATCACACCCATGCCTACCTTCAGTCAAGGAGGCTAACTTAGCCTTCTCCTACATTTGGGGAGGCTAACTGGAGCACTCCGGGGGTGATATGAGTGTCGTTAATGCCCCATATTGATAACTAATGGTTACAATCAGTGAAACAGAGTAGTGAAGGCACCCTCCATCATTAAATTGATTATTTATTGATTATTTAATGAACTGGAGTCAATAGAGGTTCCTCCAACCACTTCTGATGTTCAGTTACACTTCAGTTAACCTCATCGAGGTTCATTGGAGTCATTGATGCGCTACCACTTGATGGTTGGCTTACTGTGACATGTGTCTGGCCTCTTTCAGTTAGACTCAGTCATTTATTGCACTCCAACTTTAGTTAGGGATCAGTTGAGTCAATTAGGGTTTTGATCAATGGGTAACTTGAGTGTTGACTGTGGCTTACATTCATTTAAGCTAGACTCACTCATTCAATTTGAATGACCTCCTTGGGAATTCGAATTGCTTTGCCATCCATGCTTGTGGCATGACATTGTATTGTATTACTCATTCCTTATGTGAATATACTGTGCTACTACTCATTCTATAGCACATTTACACCATTTTCATGACTTATTGTTATTAATATTTGATGAGACTTGTGTTTAGTCCCTAGATCACTGTGTAGGATTAATACTTCCAACCTGTAACCTTCATATTCCTGCTATACATTTTTCTGTTGTAATTCTTGTTTTACCTGAAGGTAATGTTCATATGAGATGACATACTTAAGAACTATAGTTTCAAATATGATTTGAACATAATAATGGATGAATCATGCATGGTATGAGCTCTTCTAATGAGTGTATCAACAACCTTTCTCTCCTTCCTTTAATATGTTTGATATGAAAATCCAACCCAAATACAAATTCGATCCATCTTGTTTGTATTGCATTCAGATTTTGCTTCTCAAGCAAATACTTCAGCCCGCTATGATTTTTTCTCAACTCAAATGTGTAATGTTCCGGTTTTGACCCCGTTACATTAGATGTATATGATGTATAAATTGTAAATGATCATGGTGTGGAGCTAAAGGCCAAGGCCCCACCATTGATCGATTATGCTATGTTTTGGGATTTGAATTGTCGCTGATGGTATATCGGGGCATGTGACATATATTATGTTGGTCATCATGTAAATATGCATCTATAATTATTAAATGAACTCGACCAGCTACGATCGCGGCAACTAAAATGAGAAAGGGGCATGATTTTTCCCAAGGATAAGGATGTGGGGGGAATTTGTCAAACCTTGGCCAATGAGATAAAAATACCCATGTGTCTTCTTCCTTTGTCTTATTCCAACCACTTTCATTAAGAAAGGCTACTGGTGGTTGAGGCAGGTATGGTCTTGGAAGTGGGGTGGTAGGACTGTCAGTCCTCACCCACACGCACACTCTACCCACGATTTTGCTGTTCATCCTCTCACACAGATCTTCTTCTCTCCACGACTGTGCTGAGGGCTCAGGCACTTCCAATTTTCGCGTCCCCTCCATTGCTGTGCACTCTCATGCAGAGGGATTCCTTCCCGTTTTTCGTCTTCACGCATAGGATTTTGCTGGATTTACCCACGCAGTAGTTTTCTTATGCGGATTTGTGCATAGTGTGGCTGTATCCTTTACTCATGGGCTAAGTCGTGGGTTTTGCATTGTGGTGGTTCACGCACCGGTCGTGAGGCTGTAAATTCGTCCCCATTGTGGTTTGCGTACGTTTTTCCCAGCAGCATTGGTTGTGCCAAATGGGTCATTGTTCCCCACGTCATTGGTAATATGTATGCTGATGCGTTTTGGAGCTGTGGTGTTTCCCCCTATTGGAATTGTGTTTGCTGTTGTGTTTGGGACTGTGTAATTCGCTGGGGAGTCTTTTCCCTGTTTAAGCTGTGACAGCTAAATTAATTTCCTGAGTGCAATGGTTGGTCTTCAAACTGTGAGAGGAGCAGGGATGTTGGCTTAGATTTGCTTGATAAACCTGGTGGCCGAAAACCACACAGACAGAGCTAGAGGGCTGGCCTTCTTCTCCATCACCCCTAAATAGCACTGGAAGGGAATGCAGGGCCTGAGGGACTGTGTAGCAGAGAAGGGACTGATTCCTTGTGTTGGGTGTGTTTGGGTGTCTTAGAGGTCAGGCTAGTTCTGGTGTGGGTGTTCTTGGCTCTGTAATGAGCTCACCAGCTTAGCAATTTGCCTTCTCCAGCTCCCTAATGTCCTGATAAACCCAACTCGGTTGGCTTGGCTGTGTGTTTTGTGTGTCCTTGGCTACGTGTAAGCCTGCTAGTTCCCTTATTCCTTGGAGAATCATGCCCAGCTCGGGGGTGGCAGTGCTGCTGAGAGAATAAGGAGCACGCTAGCCTATGGTTGGGTGGAACGTTGCAGCGACGTAGCTGGTTGCAGAACGAGTTCATCTAAAGATAAGTGATGTTGTCCATTTTTACTTATGCAACCTTAATTTCTATTAACGATATGATGAACATGTTTAAAATGAATGATTGTGTGAATGCATGTTGATTCCGCTGTGCAAGATGAATAATTATAGCTGTGTATGATAAACAGTTGCATTTGTGCATGTTACACTGCAATGCATTCCCTTTCAGCATTCTGTTTTCCGTAATTTTGTGCACGCACATGTTCATGGGGCTCTTAGCCCGGGTGGTCAAAGTTTGGGTCGCATCCTCTATGCCGGTCGGAGGCAAGGGGACGTGACAAATTGCTTTTACCATGAGATAACGCCTCCACATCTTTAATGCATGCACAATAGAAACAAGTTCTAATTCATGCGTGACATACTTCTTCTCATGATATTTAATCTTTGTATATTCAATATAATAAATCATATACCCATTTTGTATAAGAAATCCACAATTTCCTTCTTGGAAAACATCTATACATAACACACAATATTTATTTGGAATAGAAAAGTTGAGAATTGGTGTACTAGTGAGTAATCTCCTTAATTCCTAGAAAATTTCTTCACATTGTGGTGTCTACTGAAACTTGACTCCTTTCTTCTAAAATGATGTAATTGGACGTGCCACTTTGGAGAAGAACCCCATAAATCTTCTGTAGTATCCAACTACTCCCATGAAAAACCTTGCTTTTGATACATTCTTGGGTGTATGCCATCCCATGATAGCTTATATATTCTCTGGATCCACTACTATTCCTTATCTAGAGATTATGTGTCCTAAGTAATGAATTTGCCTCTAAGAGAAAGACCATTTACTCAACTTAGCATAAAGATGATGTTCTCTTAACACTTGTAGTATCGATTTCATGTGTTTCTCGTGCTACTATTTTGAATTTGAATAAATAAGAATGTCATCCAGAGATACAACAACAAATTATCTAAATATTTCCTGAATATCAAATTCATCAAGCACATGAATGTAGTTGATGCATTTTTTAACCCAAATGGAACCACTACAAACTAATAATGACCATACATGGTCTTGAAGGATATATTTCTAATGCCTTCTTCTTTTATACTCACCTGATGCTAACCAAATCTCAAATCTATATTTGATAAGATCTTTGCCCCTCTTATCTTATCAAACAAGTCATCAAGTCTAGGAAGATGATACTTATTTTTTATAGCAACCTTGTTCAACTTCCTGAAGTCAATACACAACCTCAATGTTCCATCATTTTTCTTTACAAATAGTACTATTGCTTCCCAAGGATACACACTTGGGCATATATACCCTTTCTTCAACAATTCTTCCAACTACATCTGTAACTCTTTTAACTTGGGTGTACTCATTTTGTATGGAGCTTTGGAAACTGGAGCAGCTCTAGGAATCAAATCAATAGAGAAAACAATATTTCTTTTCAGTGGTAATCCTGATATTTCTTCAAACACATTTGTAAAATATTGTAAGACTAAAAATTATTCCAATCTTGGGAATTTGCACTTGTTTGGTTCTTTCACCCCATTTCCGCCTTTCACACACCTCGGGGTTAAGTGCATCAGAAATATTCAAGCTTCTAGGTATTTCCTTGGGGGAAAGTCTCGAGTCACATACTGTCACTTGATATTGAGTCCTCCTTTTAGGAAAAACTCCTAATGAAGCCAAGGGGGGGTGGTCTCTAAGAAAGAGTTAAATAAGGCTCTGATGTTTTAATAGTTAATGATGGAAGTAATTTTTTTAGGAGTTTTTGAAGAAAAATACTGAGACAAGATTATTTGCAAATTTAAATATTTCACGGGCATAACATCAACACATCATAAAAATTGAAGTATTGCAAATTAGATCAGTGCTAATGGAGTCAAAGTAATGAAATAATGTTGTTGAAATGAAATGTTTTGCAATGTGTCTTTGTCAGTTTTAATTATTAAAATATGAATTGAGTTATGGGAAGGGGATTCTTGATATACTGAAAGTACTGAGAATATGTCTGGAAGATGAAAAATGTGGTTCCTCACTAAGAAAAATGGGCTGAATCAAAGTCTCTGAGACGTGTCCAACACTACACCAACAAAGATGTAGCCTGATAGTATCTCGGTGTCGCTACTCAGTGGTTCCTGCTTCCTTCGAAGAATTTTCCCACAATTGTCAAATGTCTTACACCGGATCTTCGTAATGTTTTTTGGGGAGTTGATTTATTAATGGATTATTAGATGAATGTGTGGAATTTAGAAAGTGTCGCACATCGCCTTTGATTTCCCAATGACCGGAAAAAGACCATAGAGGGAAAGAGCATACACGAATTTTATGACAAAATGTTTGTTCCAATTTGATAAAGCAAAGATTTTTGTAAAGCAAGTAAAATAATGACAAATTAATACCACAAACTATGTGTCACATTCTTATCATTCACCAATAATCGACAAAAAACCTTTGGTTGGTGGCGAGAGAATACTTCATGGAAACAAGTCGGGTATGAGATTATTGCTTATTTAAAGATGAAATCAAAGAAAATAAAGTAACCTATACATCCTTTCTAGAAGGTGGAGTGTGTGCATGTATTGATTAGTAAAAATCATGTTGAAATATTGTAACTTTGAAGAATATTCTAAATGTATTTTACTGATGTACCCCAAGGGAGATGTCTTATTCCTTCGGTGGGATGTTACTATTGTATTTGGTCATCATAGAGTCATGAGGTATAACCTTCATTGTAATTCGGGTCAATAGTACCCTAATGAATATAATATAATACTTCTTTTAGTCTTCCTAGGTGAAGTCGACCCAATTAGTTTAGTGGGGCCGAATTGTTAGGTTAAAAGTCAAGTGACAGAAAGAGTATAAATAGAGGAGTTTTATTCCTCATTTGAACACACACACACTCACTTGAGTATAACACATAGGATATAGAGAGAGAGAGACATACCAACAAGGAGGAGGATCACATGTTTTGGGGTTTTATCTTATACATATATATAGAGGAAGTTTTGTTGGGTTTTCTTCCCCTTAAGGGTTTCCCAAGATAAATATGTGTCTATCTTGTGATTGTGTTTCTTTCAGTGGTTCTGCATAAGCTACTATTGTGAATTTGGATTAAACTCTAATGATATATAGCTAAGAATATGGAATCTTAACATGGTATCAGAGCTAGCCTTAATACAACAACTTTCACAAGGTCTCTCTCCTCTCCCTCAAACATGAAATTAGGGTTTTTGCAAAATTTGGGAATTTGAATATCTACTTGCATAGAAATTTGCACCTCCCTAGAGTACATTTATTGAGCCCCAGATGGAAGTTTTTGAGTGGGTGAATCTCCGAGAAATCCAAACCCTAGTTTGTCCATGAAGCAAAAAACTGCAGAAAACCGAAACAATAAATCTGTAGAAACTGAAATCTCACAAACAAGTTTTGAAAGGTGAAGATTTGGAATCTCCAGAAACCAAGTGGACCAACCAACTCACCTCAATTAAGCACATCTATTGGTAAGGTTAGCTTTTCATTTTGAGAAATTTCAATTTTTAGTGACCTCCTAGATAAGATGGCCCCACACACTAAGCTTGAGGACAAGATGGAAGGCATATAAAAATTCCAAGCATGGAAGTATAGGATTGGTATCATTCTTAGAGAGAATTATCTTGACAAATACATCAAACATGAATTTGCAGAACCATAAGAATATGCTTCTAAGGAGAAGCACCAAAAGGACCTAATCAAGGTAATGCAGATACTGAGGGTTCCATGACCTTGTTAAAAACACAAATGACCACATAATGGGTCATTTTGACTCTTTTAAGTTATACACTACTTTAACCCACCAAGGACTCTTTCTAGGGTACTAGAGCATAGGTTGTGGTATTGTGGAACAATAGAACAACTTAGGGTTACTCAAACACTCTACAGGGTGTTTAGGGTTTTTCCATTGTCCAAAAGGCTCCAAGAGCTTTAGGCTTGGGATTGGACAAGGTCAAAAGGTCTCATTTAACCTTGACTGACTTCTAACCCTCAAGGGATCCTCAAGGGCCAACAAGACACATCAACACACACTTGTTGGCATGAATGACAATTTAGTCAACAATCTCCCCCTTTGTCATTGATGATAACTCCAAAGCTCCCCCTTTGAATGAGATTCCTTTGTCCATAAATCTCCACCTTAGAGTAGGATTCCTTTACCTTCCTTGTTCAGTGTTTTCTCCCCCTTTGGCATTAATGGAAAAGGGTACATTTGTCATGCTCCCCCTGTCATATTGTTGTGTTGTTGAAGATAGATCAATTTAGTTAGGAGATATTATGACTCCTAATTTTTCTTTGAGGTAC
The DNA here is from genome assembly GCA_001517045.1 of Pseudotsuga menziesii. NCBI lineage: Eukaryota > Viridiplantae > Streptophyta > Pinopsida > Pinales > Pinaceae > Pseudotsuga > Pseudotsuga menziesii. The sequence goes on along the minus strand of LPNX010124715.1, from coordinate 6,992 downwards.
TCAAAAGTATCTCTTGGGAGAGGCTTAGTAAAAATGTCTGCAACATGTTCTTTTGCACTAATATATTCCAACTTGGTATTCTTTTTTGTAACTTGTTCCCGAAGAAAGTGAAATTTGATTAGAATTTTCTTGGTCTTGGAGTGCATAACTAGATTCTTGGAGATATTGATGGCACTCGTATTGTCACATAGATTTGGAATTAGATCATTACATGTCATGTGTATTTCTTGCAGGGTTTTATTTATCAAAAGAATCTAAGTACGACAAACCAATGTTGCTATATATTCTGATTCTACGGTTAATAAGGAAACTGAAGCTTGCTTTTGCTGGACCAAGATGCTATACAATTTCCTAGAAATAATGTTGATCCACTACTGCTTCTTCTGTCATCAACACATCGTTCCCAATCTGGGTCTGAATAAGCTATCAATTTTATCTCATTTCAAAGTCCATAGTCCCTTTGAGATATTTGAAGATCCTTTTAACTGCTATAATGTGAGTTTCCTTTGGAGCAGCTTGGAATCTTGCAACTTGTCCAATGACCTGCATCACATCTAGTCTTGAGGTTGTACATATAGTAGACTACAAATCATTGATCTATAGAGCCTTTGATCAACTTCTTTAGATTCATCTTCCTTGCTGAGTTTACAACCAGTGATCATAGGAGTACTCACAGGTTTACAATCTTCCATCCGGAATTTATTTAACATTTCCTTGATGTATTTTGTCTAAGCAATAAAACTTCCTTCTGCAATTTGAGATCTTTGAAGTCCCAAGAAGAAGGTCAATTCACCGAGTAATTACATATCAAAATATTTCTTCATGTCCTTAGTAAATTGTTGACTTAGCGAATTATCATCACTTCCAAAGATGATATCATCGACATAAACTTCAATGATGAGTATGTTGTGAATGTCCTTCTTGATGTACAAATTGTTATTTGCACTTCCCCTCTTAAATTTGTGTTGTTGCAAGTACCTGTCCAATATGGAGTACCAAGCTCTATGAGCTTGATTTGGTCCATATAAAGCCCTTTTGAGTCTGCATATGTAGTCCTTGTTTTCTGAAAGTTGAAATCCTTATGGTTGTTCGATGTAAACTTCTTCTTCTGATTCCCCGTTTAGAAAAGTTAATTTTATGTCCATCTGATACACTTTGATGTCTTTGGAGCAAGAATAATCCAATATCATTCTGATAGCTTCCGATCTGGCTACTGGTGCAAATATTTCTTCAAAGTCTACTCCTTCGATCTGTGCATAACCTTTACAAACCAATCGAGCCTTGTTTTTTATCACCTATCAATATTCATTCATTTTGTTTCTGAAAACCCACTTTGTGCCGATCACATTCTTGTTGCTTGGTATAGGAACAAGTTCCCATGTTTCATTCTTCTCAATTTGATCTAATTATTCTTCCATTTCTTTAACCCACTGCTCATCTATACTGGACTCTACAAAAGTTCCTGGTTCAGTTGTAAACAATAGAGAGAAGTGTGCCTTCTCATTTCTTCTGGATAGTCTTCTTCTAGTTCCTATTCTGGCATCCTTATCACCAATAATTTGATCTAATGGATGATTATTTTCACACCTATTCTTAGTTATCTGTTGATACTTATGTTCTTCTTGTTCCATAGTTGGTTGATTTTGTTCTTCATTTAGTTGTTCTTCCATTTTAATTTTCTTCATTTCATCATGATCATAAACTTCCTCTTCTTCATCATCTTATTCTTCCAAGTCTTCTCTAGATGATGTTAGTCTTTCCTCGTCTATATTCGCATTGATAATTTCAATCACCTTGTCTAATCTCAAATTGTAGCCTTTGTAAGATTTCCTTTTTGATGAATATCCAACGAAAATGCCCCCGTCTATGCGAGAGTCAAATTTTCCAGTCTTCTTATCTTCTCTTTTGATGTAGCACTTGCTTCCAAAAATTCTGAAGTGTTGTACATTTTTCGCTCTTCCTGTCCATAGCTCATAGGGATTTTTATCATTTTTGTTTCTTAGTAATCCTCTGTTCGAGATGTGTACTATTTTATGAACCGTGTGTCCCCAAAATTTTTCATTCAACATGGTTCGGTCCATTTCCATTACTAATCTATTCTTTATTCAACAACTCCATTTTTTTGAGGTGTTCTATCTACTGAAAATTGTCTCTTTATTCCATTCTCTTCATAGTACTTGTTGAATTCATCTGAAGTGAATTCTCCACTGTTATCAGATATCTGGCACTTGATTCGTGACTCTATGTCATTGTCGACCAGTTCCTTGAATGTTTTGAAACATCCAAAATATTTTGACTTCCTATTGAGAAGACATACCCATGTCATCCTGGTATAGTCATCAATAAGTAGCATGAAATATTTTTCACCATTCAGTCCTTTTATCTTAGTTGGTCCACATAGGTTAGTGTGAACGAGCTCGAAAGGTTTTGTAGAAGAATGCTCTTTGTCTTGAAATGTAATATTGTTTGTTTTCCATGTTGACATTGTTCACATACAGAGTTAGTGGGCTAAGGAACTTCCAGTATATTCTGTACTGCTTGATTTTTGAATATTTTGACCAAAATTTCAAATTGTCAAAATGTATGCCTCCTTATTTTGTGCCAAATCCATCTTTCATCTTCTTTTCCCAAGTGACATTTCTCGAACTCAATCTCATCCAACATGTATATGTTGTTGGGAGACCTAGTGGTTGTGGCTACTAACTTTCCTAATACTTTCTTCCTTATGTTGCATCCTTTTGAGTTGAAGGTGACTTCATGTCCTTGATCACACATCTGACTGATGCTTAGAAGATTGTGCTTCATGTTTTCTATAAGCAAGACATTTTTAGCCAAGGAATTTTTACTTCCGAGCTTTACTATGCCCTTCCCCAATACTTTTTTTGAATTGTTATTCTCAAAAGATACAGATCCTTTATCCTTTTCAATATTGAAAAAAGCAATTTTATTAACTGCCATATACTTGGAGCAACCGCTATCAACATACCATTTACCAGAGTTGTAATTCTGAGCTTGAAGAAAAATTCCACATTTATAGGTGTTCTTGTGTTTGATCCATACCTTGCTGGACATTTCCTCATTTCTTATTGTTGGTATATTCATTCTGCAATATCTGGTTATATGTCCAAAGTTGTTACACTTGTAACATTCTGTTTCTGATCTCAAGGGACCAAATCCGTTACTGTACGGTGGTCGTATGAGGCTTTCATGGTTATTTCTTCTTTCAAAATTTATTCTTTGAAAATAATTTACATATTTGTGTCCAAATATTCCACACGTAAAGCAATTCCCATAAAAGAGATATCCATACCTGGGAACATATGAAGGAGGTGCTCTTCTAAGATCTGGTCTTTCTATCGGACCTCCTTTTGATATGGGTTGTTCTGGTTGACATTCAATCTCTTCTTCATTTGTGGAGTCCTTTACAACTTCTGCATAACTTCTTGGCTTCTCTTCATTACATGTCATCATTGAGCTTGAGGCTTCATCAGTATTTTGCTTGTATCCTATATCGGTCTTGTCGAAGAATGGCTTATGATTGCCGATGATTTGTTCCAGAATCTTGGAGTTGATCTCATAACTCTTGCCGATATATTTTGTCTATAATTTTGTCTTCAGAGATACTATCTCAGCCTCATGATTTTCTTTTTATTTTACACTTTCCATCATTTGTTCAATAAGAGAGTATTCGATTCTTTTGGATTCTTCCAATTTGACCTTTAAGTCTGCAATGATTTGTTCAAACCTTTATGCATCTTCCTTAAGTACCATGTTTTCCTTCCTGATTTTCTTCAACTCTTTCAAGGCGCTTGTAAGTTCTTCTTCAAGATCTACTTCACCTTCAACTTTGAATTCTTCATCACCTATATTTCCGCATTAAAAACATTTAAGAGGAAACTTACCTTTGTATTTCCCAATGCCTCTCTTCAATTTCTGAACAAAATTAGTTATTTCTTCATCATCGGATTCATCACTTGTTGGCTTGTCCTTTATTGATTTGTTCTTACCATCTTGTTTGGAGGATATCTTGAATATTGCTTCCTTTTTTGATGTGTCTTTGTCTTCAATTATCATTTCATAAGCCACAAGAGTCCCATGCATTTGATCTACTGTCATAGCCTTCAGATCTATTCTTTCTTCAAGTGCATATATCTTAGGGTTGAACATTTTTGGAAGATTTCTTAGAAATTTTCAAACAACTATGGCCTCCTCAACTTCTTCTCCCAAACCTATGATGGTATTCACAAGTTTATCAACTCGAAGAATATAGACTGCTATGTCTTCGTCTTCATTCATCCTTATTTGTTCAAATTGTCCTCTATGTGTTTGAAGTTTGGATTCCTTGACTTTGTTATCTCCTTCATATATCGTTTGGAGTTTGTCCCACATTTCCTTTGTAGAGGGGAAGTGCATTGCTTTGTTGAATATAGATTCATTTATAGCACCTAGAAGGTGATTTTTGGCCTTTTAGTTGTTGTTGTATTGAGCCAACTCAGTTGCATATGTTGGTGCGGCCTATGGTACCTTGTACACTTTCTCGATGCTTTTCCATATTTATATTCCTTGAGATTATATGAAGGATCTCATCCTTATTCTCTAGAATGTGTATTTTCTCCCTTCAAACAAGGGTCTTCCAGTTTTTCTTTGTTTAGTAAACTTTCCCATGATTTCCTTCCAGCGATTGGTCTGTTCTGAAGGAACCCGCTCTGATACCAATTGTTGAAATACTGAGAGAGGGGTGAATCAATATTTGCACAATATAAAAATTTTAATCAAAATCAAGTTGTTAATTACCAATCACATCATACCATAAATTTGTATGAAAATAAAAATCTACACAGTGCACAATCATTTTTGATGTGGAATCCCAAGTCCCGAGGTTAAGACCATGGAAGCCTTTTTAAATAGTTTTGCATAAATAACTTGAGGAAGACAACAACCCCCTTACTACAAATACTTCAATTTTCTAGCTACATCTAGAAGGAGGCTACGACCTCCTGATTTAAAGACTACAACCTGAATGAAGCTACAACTCCCTAGTTTTTCGACTACAACCAGAAGGAGGCTACAACACTTTGAGCTGGCCAAATTGGGGTGGAATACTTCCAGATAAATTATTACCAGAAATATTGAAAGTACGTAGTAATGACAAATTACCAAGAGATTGGGAAAGGGTACCTATCAACTCTCCTGAATAAGGGGGCAGTTCATGAAGTTCAATGGCCACCACCCTTGAGGTGTACTTCCTGCAGTGAATTCCAAACCACGAACAAATGTTGTGGGAGTTCTCGATCATCCAATTGGAGAGCTTTCCAAGTGGATCCAATGTTATGGCCTTTCTAAACGACAACAGAGCTTCCAGGTCCCTTTTCTCGTGGGCGTCTTCCAGATGAGAATTGAGAGACGCTGCTATAGGCAGAGAGAGAGGTAGAGAGGCAGCATTAATGCACATTAGAAGCAATAATGATATCACAAGAATAAGATCCATTTCTCCTTCTCTCACTAAAGACCATGAGTTGTGTGTTCACGACGGTTCTCTTTATAAATAAATCGCATGTGGAAAAGAGAGATGAAAGGAAAGCGCTGGGAACTTAGCATGTGGCCAAAAGAGATGAAAGGAAAGTGCTGGGAAAATAGCGTGTGTTACTGCTAGGAAAATAAGCCCTTTGACTTCTAATTGGAAATCAGAGAAACACAACAATGGCTTCTAATTGGACAGTAGCATATATCCCGAAACACAACAATGGCTTCTAATTTGATAGTAGCATATATAACTAGCAGCGGAATTAATCCACCAGTGGCGACACTTCTAACCTCTACACCCAACTCAAGGCTTACACAATCCAACGTGGCTCTGAGTTTTATAGTTACAGGATCTAGAGACTCATGACTAAACTCACAGCTCGGTTATTCTCTTCACGATGGCAACATTCTCTTGCCCAACAGATTATCTTCATGCAACTTCAACAACAGCATAGATCAGGTTCATGTGACCTCCACCAATAATAATTAGCGAGTGGGGTATCAATTCAGAAGAAGAGCGTTGCCCCACGGGAGTTGGTGGTTTGCCAACGAGAGGAAGAAAACTTAGAAAGACCTGGGAAAACTTAGAAAAACTTTGAAAACTTAGAAAGACTTTGAAAAACTTAGGACTTGGTGGTCTAGCCCACTAAATATAATAATTCAACTCAAATATAAAAATATTCTTTCTTTCGCGGTCCATGTAACTCCCTTTCAATTCTAGTCACTATAAGGCACTCAATACATATCTCATTAGTTATGATCATGTAACTGTGTATTATTCTTAAATTAAATAATAAATTGTATACAGGAAGCAGCTTTGAACTTTTAGGTTGTATTTATTAAAGAAATTTAAACTTGGAATTTTAAATTTAATAATTCATTGTTGTTTTAGTAAATGTTTGTTATTTAAATTTAAAATATTTAAAAATTAAAAAATTTGATTTGAACATTTTTAATTTTAATATTAAAAATAAAATAATGATAATATATTTAAATATTATCTAAATTATTATATAAATAGAAAATTTAATTAAAAAATTAAATAACATATCTAGTGCTTCTTAAATGTGTTTATAATTTTTAATTAAATTTATTTAAATCTTAAAAGATGGTGTTTTATCTTTAAATAACTATTTTTCCAAATATTTATAGTATAAAATATCAAATCACAAATAAATTTTAGATAAATTATATTATCATAAATAAATATAGAATAAAAGGAAGTTAATATAATATAAAGTCATCATTAATGTAATTTAAAAGACATTTAATTATTTTTATGATTAATTTTAAAAATAAAAATAGAATTAATAAAATACAAACAAATTCTCAATAATTTGTTACCTGGTATTCCCACTCATGTCAATACAATACAATTTCCTTCTCTAATCATTTCTCAATAATTTGTTTTTTTCATATAATTCAATCATTTCTCATACTATTTATGCATTGAATTTAAATTCAATGGA
>LPNX010124700.1:0-10105 GCA_001517045.1 Pseudotsuga menziesii | reverse complement strand
TAAGCCCAACCCTGTTGAAACCGCACGACGGAGTTTCCCTTTCGAGCAGTTTCTTAGAATTTAAATTTGATCATAAATTTGGATGTCAATTTCATCAACAAGCGTGCATGCAAACTTCTGAGACATTCCAAAATATTTTCACCCCCTTTAAGCCCAACCTTAGGAAAACCGCACAACGAAGTTTCACGTTTGACTAATTTCTCAAAACTAAAATTTAATCATAGATTTAAATCCACATTTGGAAAATAAGAGTGCATGCCAACTTTCACGATGTTGAGAGCTATTTTCGCCATCTTTAAGCGAAACCCTAACAAAACTGCATGATGGAGTCTTGGCTTTGACCAGATTCTTAGAATTTAAACCTGATCATATGTTTGGATGCATATTGGATAGACAAGCATGCATGCCACCTTTCACGACGTTTCAAGCTATTTTGACCCCCTTTAAGCGCAATCCTGTTGAAACCGCACGACGGAGTTTCCCTTCCGAGCAGTTTCTCAGAATTTAAATTTGATCATAAATTTGGATGCCAATTTGATCAACAAGCGTGCATGCAAACTTTTGAGACATTCCAAAGTATTTTCACCTCGTTTAAGCCCAACCTTAGCAAAACCGCACAACGAACTTTCACGTTTGACTAATTTCTCAAAATTAAAATTTAATCATAGATTTAAATCCGCATTTGGAAAATAAGAGTGCATGCCAACTTTCACAATGTTGAGAGCTATTTTCGCCATCTTTAAGCCAAACCCTAACAAAACTGCATAATGCTATCTCATCTTTGACCAGATTCCTAGAATTTAAACTTGATCATATGTTTGGATGGATATTGGATAGACAAGCATGCACGTCCACTTTCGCGACGTTTCAAGCTATTTTGACCCCCTTTAAGCCCAACCCTGTTGAAATCGCACGACGGAGTTTCCCTTTCGAGCAGTTTCTTAGAATTTAAATTTGATCATAAATTTGGATGCCAATTTGATCAGCAAGCGTGCATGCAAACTTTTGAGACATTCCAAAGTATTTTCACCCCCTTTAAGCCCAACCTTAGCAAAACCGCACAACGAAGTTTCACGTTTGAGTAATTCATCAAAATTAAAATTTAATCATAGATTTAAATCCACATTTGGGAAATAAGAGTGCATGCCAACTTTCACGATGTTGAGAGCTATTTTCGCCATATTGAAGCCAAACCCTAATAAAACTGCATGATGCAGTCTCGGCTTTGACCAGATTTGTAGAATTTAAACCCGATCATATGTTTGGATGCATATTGGATAGACAAGCATGCACACCAACTTTTGCGATGTTTCAAGCTATTTTGATCCCCTTTAAGCCCAACCCTGTTGAAACCGCACGACGGAGTTTCCCTTCCAAGCAGTTTCTCAGAATTTAAATTTGATCATAAATTTGGATGCCAATTTCATCAACAAGCGTGCATGCAAACTTTTGAGACATTCCAAAGTATTTTCACCCCCTTTAAGCCCAACCTTAGCAAAACCGCACAACGAAGTTTCACGTTTGACGAATTTCTCAAAATTAAAATTTAATCATATATTTAGATCCGCATTTGGAAAACAAGAGTGCATGCCAACTTTCACGATGTTGAGAGCTATTTTCGCCATCTTTAAGCCAAACCCTAACAAAACTGCATGATGCAGTCTCAGCTTTGACTAGATTCTTAGAATTTAAACCTGATCATATGTTTGGATGCATATTGGATAGACAAGCATGCACGCCAACTTTCACGACGTTTCAAGCTATTTTGACCCCATTTAAGCCCAACCCTGTTGAAACCGCACGACAGAGTTTCCCTTTCGAGCAGTTTCTTAGAATTTAAATTTGATCATAAATTTGGATGCCAATTTCATCAACAAGCGTGCATGCAAACTTTTGAGACATTCCAAAGTATTTTCACCCCCTTTAAGCCCAACCTTAGCAAAACCGCACAACGAAGTTTCGCGTTTGACTAATTTCTCAAAATTAAAATTTAATCATAGATTTAAATCCGCATTTGGAAAATAAGAGTGCATGCCAACTTTCACGATGTTGAGAGCTATTTTCGCCATCTTTAAGTTAAACCCTAACAAAACTGCATGATGGAGTCTCGGTTTTGACCAGATTCTTAGAATTTAAACCTGATCATATGTTTGGATGCATATTGGATAGAAAAGCACGCATGCCACCTTTCACGACGTTTCAAGCTATTTTGACCCCCTTTAAGCCCAACCCTGTTGAAACCGCACGACGGAGTTTCCCTTTCGAGCAGTTTCTCAGAATTTAAATTTCATCATAAATTTGGATGCCAATTTGATCAACAAGCGTGCATGCAAACTTTTGAGACATTCCAAAGTATTTTCACCCCCTTTAGGCCCAACCTTAGCAAAACCGCACAACGAACTTTCACGTTTGAGTAATTTCTCAAAATTAAAATTTAATCATAGATTTAAATCCGCATTTGGAAAATAAGAGTGCATGCCAAATTTCACGATGTTGAGAGCTATTTTTGCCATCTTTAAGCCAAACCCTAACAAAACTGCATGATGGAGTGTCAGCTTTGACCAGATTCTTATAATTTAAACCTGATCATATGTTTGGATGCATATTGGATAGACAAGCATGCACACCAACTTTTGCGATGTTTCAAGCTATTTTGACCCCCTTTAAGCCCAACCCTGTTGAAACCGCACGACGGAGTTTCCCTTTCGAGCACTTTCTCAGAATTTAAATTTCATCATAAATTTGGATGCCAATTTGATCAACAAGCGTGCATGCAAAATTTTGAGACATTCCAAAGTATTTTCACCCCCTTTATGCCCAACCTTAGCAAAAATGCACAAGGAAGTTTCACGTTTGACTAGTTTCTCAAAATTAAAATTTAATCATAGATTTAAATCCGCATTTGGAAAATGAGAGTGCATGCCAACTTTCACGATGTTGAGAGCTATTTTCACCATCTTTAAGCCAAACCCTAACAAAACTGAATGATGATGTCTCAGCTTTGACCAGATTCTTAGAATTTAAACCTGATCATGTGTTTGGATGCATATTGGATAGACAAGCATGCACGTCAACTTTCACGACGTTTCAAGCTATTTTGATCCCCTTTAAGCCCAACCCTGTTGAAACCGCACGACGGTGTTTCCCTTCCGAGTAGTTTCTCAGAATTTAAATTTGAACATAAATTTGGATGCCAATTTGACCAACAAGTGTGCATGCAAACTTTTGAGACATTCCAAAGTATTTTCACCCCTTTTAGGCCCAACCTTAGCAAAACCGCACAATGAACTTTGACGTTTGAGTAATTTCTCAAAATTAAAATTTAATCATAGATTTAAATCCGCATTTGGAAAATAAGAGTGCATGCCAACTTTCACGATGGTCAGAGCTATTTTTGCCATCTTTAAGCCAAACCCTAACAAAACTGCATGATCGAGTCTCAGCTTTGACCAGATTCTTATAATTTAGACCTGATCATATGTTTCAAGCTATTTTGACCCCCTTTAAGCCCAACCCTGTTGAAACCGCACGACGGAGTTTCATTTTCGAGCAGTTTCTTCGAATTTAAATTTGATCTTAAATTTCGATGCCAATTTGATCAACAAGCGTGCATGCAAACTTTTGAGACATTCCAAAATATTTTCACCCCATTTAAGCCCAACCTTAGCAAAAACGCCAACGAAGTTTCACGTTTGACTAATTTCTCAGAATTAAAATTTAATCATAGATTTAAATCCGTATTTGGAAAATAAGAGTGCATGCAAACTTTCACGATGTTGAGAGCTATTTTCGCCATCTTTTAGCCAAACCCTAACAAAACTGCATGATGCAGTCTCAGCTTTGACCAGATTCTTAGAATTTAAACCTGATCATACGTTTGGATGCATATTGGATACACAAACATGCACGCCAACTTTCGCGACGTTTCAAGCTATTTTGACCCCCTTTAAGCCCAACCCTGTTGAAACCGCACGACGGAGTTTCCCTTTCGAGCAGTTTCTTAGAATTTAAATTTGATCATAAATTTGGATGCCAATTTGATCAACAAGCGTGCATGCAAACTTTTGAGACATTCCAAAATATTTTCACCCCCTTTAAGCCCAACCTTAGCAAAACCGCACAACGAAGTTTCACCTTTGACTAATTTCTCAAAATTAAAATTTAATCATAGATTTAAATCCGCATTTGGAAAATAAGAGTGCATGCCAATTTTCACGATGTTGAGAGCTATTTTCGCCATCTTTAAGCCAAACCCTAACAAAACTGCATGACGCAGTCTCGGCTTTGACCAGATTCTTAGAATTTAAACCTGATCATATGTTTGGATGCATATTGGATAGACAAGCATGCACGCCAACTTTCGCGACGTTTCAAGCTATTTTGACCCCCTTTAAGCGCAACCTTGTTGAAACCGCACGACGGAGTTTCCCTTTCGAGCAGTTTCTTAGAATTTAAATTTGATCATAAATTTGGATTCCAATTTGATCAACAAGCATGCATGCAAACTTTTGAGACATTCCAACATATTTTCACCCCCTTTAAGGCCAACCTTGGCAAAACTGCACAACGAAGTTTCACATTTGACTAATCTCTCTAAATTAAAATTTAATCATAGATTTAAATCCGCATTTGGAAAATAAGAGTGCATGCCAACTTTCACGATGTTGAGAGCTATTTTCGCCATCTTTAAGCCAAACCCTAACAAAACTGCATGATGCAGTCTCAGCTTTGACCAGATTCTTAGAATTTAAACCTGATCATACGTTTGGATGCATATTTGATAGACAAGCATGCACGCCAACTTTCGCGACGTTTCAGGCTATTTTGACCCCCTCTAAGCCCAACCCTGTTGAAACCGCACGACGGAGTTTCCCTTTCGAGCAGTTTCTTAGAAGTTAAATTTGATCATAAATTTGGATGCCAATTTGATCAACAAGCGTGCATGCAAACTTTTGAGACATTCCAAAATATTTTCACCCCCTTTAAGCCCAACCTTACCAAAATATTTGCACGTTTGACTAATTTCTAAAAACTAAAATTTAATCATAGATTTAAATCAGCATTTGGAAAATAAGAGTGCATGCCAACTTTCACGATGTTGAGAGCTATTTTCATCATCTTTAAGCCAAACCCTAACAAAACTGCATGATGCAGTCTCAGCTTTGACCAGATTCTTAGAATTTAAACCTGATCATATGTTTGCATGCATATTGGATAGACAAGCATGCACGCGAACTTTCGTGACGTTTCAACTTATTTTGACACCCTTTAAGTCGAACCCTGTTGAAACCGCACGACGGAGTTTCCCTTTCGAGCAGTTTCTTATAGTTTAAATTTGATCATAAATTTGGATGCCAATTTGATCAACAAGAATGCATGCAAACTTTTGAGACATTCCAAAATATTTTCACCCCCTTTAAGCCCAACCTTAGCAAAACCGCACAACGAAGTTTCCCGTTTGACTAATCTCTCTAAATTAAAATTTAATCATAGATTTAGATCCGCATTTGGAAAATAAGAGTGCATGCCAACTTTCACGATGTTGAGAGCTATCTTCGCCATCTTTAAGCCAAACCCTAACAAAACTGCATGATGCAGTCTCAACTTTGACCAGATTCTTAGAATTTAAACCTGATCATACGTTTGGATGCATATTGGATACACAAACATGCACGCCAACTTTCGCGATGTTTCAAGCTATTTTTCCCCCCTTTAAGCCCAACCCTGTTGAAACCGCACGACGGAGTTTCCCTTTCGAGCAGTTTCTTAGAATTTAAATTTGATCATAAATTTGGATGCCAATTTGATCAACAAGCGTGCATGCAAACTTTTGAGACATTCCGAAATATTTTCACCCCCTTTAAGCCCAACCTTAGGAAAACCACACAACAAAGTTTCACGTTTGACTAATTTCTCAAAATTAAAATTTAATCATAGATTTAAATCCGCATTTGGAAAATAAGAGTGCATGCCAACTTTCACGATGTTGACAGCTATTTTCGCCATCTTTAAGCCAAACCCTAACAAAACTGCATGATGCAGTCTCAGCTTTGACCAGATTTTTGCAATTTAAACCTGATCATATGTTTGGATGCATATTGGATAGACAAGCATCCATGCCAACTTTCACGACGTTTCAAGCTATTTTGACCCCCTTTAAGCCCAACCTTGTTGAAACCGCACGACGTACTTTCCCTTTCGAGCAGTTTCTTAGAATTTAAATTTGATCATAAATTTGGATGCCAATTTGATCAACAAGCGTGCATGCAAACTTTTGAGACATTCCAAACTATTTTCACCCCCTTTAAGGCCAACCTTAGCAAAACCGCACAACGAAGTTTCACGTTTGACTAATTTCTCAAAATTAAAATTTAATCATAGATTTAAATCCGCGTTTGGAAAATAAGAGTGCAAGCCAACTTTCATGATGTTGAGAGCTATTTTCGCCATCTTTAAGCCAAACCCTAACAAAAATGCATGATACAGTCTCAGCTTTGACCAGATTCTTAGAATTTAAACCAGATCATATGTTTCGATGCATATTGGATAGACAAGCATGCACGCCAACTTTCGCGACGTTTCAAGCTATTTTGACCCCCTTTAAGCCCAACCCTGTTGAAACCGCACGACGGAGTTTCCCTTTCGAGCAGTTTCTTAGAGTTTAAATTTGATCATAAATTTGGATGCCAATTTGATCAACAAGCGTGCATGCAAAATTTTGAGACATTCCAAAATATTTTCACCCCCTTTGGGCACCTTAGCAAAACCGCACAACGAAGTTTCACGTTTGACTAATTTCTCAAAATTAAAATTTAATCATAGATTTAAATCCGCATTTGGAAAATAAGAGTGCATGCCAGCTTTCACGATGTTGAGAGCTATTTTCGCCATCTTTAAGCCAAGCCCTAAAAAAACTGCATCATCCTGTCTCATCTTTGACCAGATTCTTAGAATTTAAACCTGATCATATGTTTGGATGCATATTGGATAGACAAGCATGCACACCAACTTTCGCGACGTTTCAAGCTATTTTGACCCCCTTTAAGCCCAACCCTGTTGAAACCGCACGACAGAGTTTCCCTTTCGAGCAGTTTCTTAGAGTTTAAATTTGATCATAAATTTGGATGCCAATTTGATCAACAAGCGTGCATGCAAACTTTTGAGACATTCCAAAATATTTTCACCCCCTTTGGGCACCTTAGCAAAACCGCACAATGAAGTTTCATGTTTGACTAATTTCTCAAAATTAAAATTTAATCATAGATTGAAATCCGCATTTGGAAAATAAGAGTGCATGGTAGCTTTCACGATGTTGAGAGCTATTTTCGCCATCTTTAAGCCAAACCCTAACAAAACTGCATGATCCTGTCTCGGCTTTGACCATATTCTTAGAATTTAAACCTAATCATATGTTTGGATGCATATTGGATAGACAACCATGCACGCCAACTTTCACGACGTTTCAATCTATTTTGACCCCCTTTAAGCCCAACCCTGTTGAAACCGCACGACGGAGTTTCCCTTTCGAGCAGTTTCTTAGAATTTAAATTTGATCATAAATTTGGATGGCAATTTGATCAACAAGCGTGCATGCAAACTTTTGAGACATTCCAAAATATTTTCACCCCCTTTAAGCCCAACCTTAGAAAAACCACACAACGAAGTTTCACGTTTGACTAATTTCTCAAAACTAAAATTTAATCATAGATTTAAATCCACATTTCGAAAATAAGAGTGCATGCCAACTTTCGCGATGTTGAGAGCTATTTTCGCCATCTTTAAGCCAAACCCTAACAAAACTGCATGATGCAGTCTCAACTTTGACCAGATTCTTAGAATTTAAACCTGATCATATGTTTGGATGCATATTGGATAGACAATCATGCACGCCAACTTTCGCGACGTTTCAAGCTATTTTGACCCCCTTTAAGCCCAACCCTGTTGAAACCGCACGACGGAGTTTCCCTTTCGAGCAGTTTCTTAGAATTTAAATTTGATCATAATTTGGATGCTAATTTGATCAACAAGTGTGCATGCAAAATTTTGAGACATTCGAAAATATTTTCACCCCCTTTAAGCCCAACCTTAGGAAAACTGCACAACGAAGTTTCACGTTTGACTAATTTCTCAAAATTAAAATTTAATCATAGATTTAAATCCGTATTTGGAAAATAAGAGTGCATGCCAACCTTGACGATGTTGAGAGCAATTTTCGCCGTCTTTAATCCAAACCCTAACAAAACTGCATGATACAGTCTCAGCTTTGACCAGATTCTTAGAATTTGAACCTGATCAAATGTTTGGATGCATATTGGATAGACAAGCATGCACGCCAACTTTCGCGACGTTTCAAGCTATTTTGAGCCCCTTTAAGCCCAACCTTG
Source organism: Pseudotsuga menziesii (assembly GCA_001517045.1). Lineage (NCBI taxonomy): Eukaryota > Viridiplantae > Streptophyta > Pinopsida > Pinales > Pinaceae > Pseudotsuga > Pseudotsuga menziesii. Next base: position 1,721 of record LPNX010124700.1, on the reverse strand, counting down.
TTGAAACCGCACGACGGAGTTTCACTTTCGCGCAGTTTCTTAGAATTTAAATTTGATCATAAATTTGGATGCCAATTTGATGAACAAGCATGGATGCAAACTTTTGAGACATTCCAAAATATTTTCACCCCCTTTAAGCCCAACCTTACCAAAACCGCACAACGAAATTTCACATTTGACTAATTTCTCAAAATTAAAATTTAATCATAGATTTAAATACGTATTTGGAAAATAATAGTGCATTCCAACTTTAACGATGTTGAGAGCTATTTTCGCCATCTTTAAGCCAAACCCTAACAAAACTGCATGATGCAGTCTCAGCTTTGACCAGATTCCTAGAATTTAAAACTGATCATATGTTTGGATGCATATTGGATAGACAAGCATGCACGCAACCTTTCACGACATTTCAAGCTTTTTTGACCCCCTTTAAGCCCAACCCTGTTCAAACCGCACGACGGAGTTTCCCTTTCGATTAGTTTCTTACAATTTAAATTTGATCGTAAATTTGGATGCCAATTGATCAACAAGCGTGCATGCAAACTTTTGAGACATTCCAAAATATTTTCACCCCCTTTAAGCCCAACCTTAGCAAAACCACACAACGAAGTTCCTTGTTTGACTAATTTCTCAAAATTAAAATTTAATCATAGATTTAAATCCCCATTTGGAAAATAAAAGTGCATGCCAACTTTCATGATGTTGAGAGCTATTTTCGCCATCTTTAAGCCAAACCCTAACAAAACTGCATGATGCAGTCTCAGCTTTAACCAGATTCTTAGAATTTAGACCTGATCATATGTTTGGATGCATATTGGATAGAGAAGCATGCACGCCAACTTTCGCGACGTTTCAAGCTATTTTGACCCCCTTTAAGACCAACCCTATTGAAACCACACGACGGGGTTTCCCTTTCGAGCATTTTCTTAGAATTGAAATTTGATCATAAATTTGGATGCCAATTTGATCAACAAGCGTGCATGCAAACTTTTGAGACATTCCAAAATATTTTCACCCCCTTTAAGCCCAACCTTAGCAAAACCGCACAACAAAGTTTCACGTTTGACTAATTTCTCAAAATTAAAATTTAATCATAGATTTAAATCCGCATTTGGAAAATAAGAGTGCATGCCAACTTTCACGATGTTGAGAGCTATTTTCGCCATCTTTAAGCCAAACCCTAACAAAACTCCATGATGCAGTCTCAACTTTGACCAGATGCTTAGATTTTAAACCTGATCATACGTTTGGATGCATATTGGATAGACAAGCATGCACGCCAACTTTCGCGACGTTTCAGGCTATTTTGCCCACCTTTAAGCCCAACCCTGTTGAAACCGCACGACGGAGTTTCCCTTTCGAGCAGTTTCTTAGAATTTAAATTTGATCATAAATTTGGATGCCAATTTGATCAACAAGCGTGCATGCAAAATTTTGAGACATTCCAAAATATTTTCACCCCCTTTAAGCCCAACCTTAGCAAAACCGCACAACGAAGTTTCACGTTTGACTAATTTCTCAAAATTAAAATTTAATCATAGATTTAAATCCGCATTTGGAAAATAAGAGTGCATGCCAACTTTCACGATGTTGAGAGCTATTTTCGCCATCTTCAAGCCAGACCCTAACAAAACTGCATGATGCAGTCTCAACTTTGACCAGATTCTTAGAATTTAAACCTGATCATACGTTTGGATGCATATTGGATAGACAAGCATGCA
>LPNX010124656.1:30704-53492 GCA_001517045.1 Pseudotsuga menziesii | reverse complement strand
TGGACGATGAAATCTGCTTATATTAACTTTGCACAAGAAATGTTTGTACTTTGTTTCTACCTCACCTAAGTGAACTATTTTCTTTTACCTACACTACATGCAATTTTAATTTTTTTACTTTTCAATTTAGGCCAATGGTATAACATAATAGAAAAAGTAGAATTGATTCCACTTCGCCGAAGAACAAACTTGTTAACCAAAGATTTCGACTGATACAAGTTCCCCAACTTATCCCACAAGTGAAAGCAAAAATCATTCCACAATGAAAACTAATTGAGCTATTAAATTTCTTATGCTAATCTAGTGCTTAGTGATCAATATTTACAAATGAATACAAATAAGATATTGGAAGTGATACACCTTCCTATTGGTATTAAGTAAGCCATCAATGGTCACAAAGAATGCCAAGATTAATATATATATTTTTAAATAGAGATTAATTATTATTTAAATATTTTATATGGAAATATTTTAATTAAATCAAACCTTATTAAGTAATTATAAAAAGGATAAATTTTTAGGTTTCACCTACATTGGCTTCTCATTGTATCCAAAAAAAACTATGATGGAATAAATTTGAATTTTTTGGGGCCGATAATTATAATAATTATATTTTTAGTTGTAATTTTAACATTTTAAAAATATATTTTATATTAAAAGAAAACGCATTAGCCGTAAACATATGCTATCCAATTATATAAGAAGAATATATTGTCAATGTAAACTAAGCTTTTATTAATCAATTTGTAATCATAAAACCTATTATCTTGTTGTTTTAAGAGGCTTTAGACTTTAATATGTGATTTTTTTTACACAATGTCTTGAGATACATTATAATTAGCATAGATCCATTTTAAACCTGGATCTATCAAGCATTAAGAGGGATCTGATTTCTTAAGATGTAATTTTTTTATATAAGTTTTTTGCATGCCCCTAAAAAATTATCTAACCTTTTTACATGTAAGTTTGGGTTTAAAATAAATCTATGTTAGACACACATGGATTTTTTAATTACTTTTAATTTGTTTTTTCAATGAGCAAATATGGATTTTTTAAATGATTTTTTATTTGGTTTTCCTTTTTATTTTATGAGCTTACATGGATTTTTTTAATTATTTTTTATGTTTGGTATGTTATAGTTGATTTCACCACACTTGGTAGATCATGTTTATATGGCCTTCCATGTCTCTATGCAGACTCTTTGGACCCCCTTTGCTCAAAATAAACTTTGATGATCCAAGAAATCCCTTAAAAAAATCTTATTTATTGGTATACAAGGGTCACCAGCTTACAAACTGCGTTTACACGCAACTTGCCCCACTATGACCCGCGTACATCGAGAAATGTGCCTAAAAATAAAATATTTGGAGTTTTCCTCAATGAGTCATGAATAACTTGACTATTGGCCTTCCATATGCCTAGAAATGCTCCGACTCTACCCTTCACTTCCCATGGAAAGTCTATATGTTGAGCTACTTGGATGCATTATAGGAGAACTTATGAGAGCAAGGAAACTATAGTGGATTTGTGTCCCATTCATACATGCTTGAGTCTGCATCCCTCTGTCCTTTTGAGAATCCATTGATGCTCTTCCCAAGCTCGTCATTGTCTTGTGAGATTGCCATTGATATGGAGGATTGAAGTGGTGGAGGACCAGATAAAAGACTCAGTCTGTCAATTCCGACAAGGTGCCGACAGAGTTTGTCACTTGTATCTCTGTTTATAATTAATAGAAATATCCATTTCTCATCCATTGTATGTGTATAACTATGAATATTCTTGTCCATGGATGTAGTTTCTTTAATTTATACATATTGGATTTATATATGCTAGAGTAGGCCTAACACTTAATATCTATCGTGCTTGTCTATTTCGTTGTTGTTGAGAATAGAATGTAGGTGCAAGTGTGGCTTAAATTTCAACGGGGATCTACTGCAATCGTTCGAAAAAAGGTACATTCTTCATTCCTTATTGTTAGCCTTGTTTATCTCTATTGCATATGGAAATGGATTGATTTCTAGTGTCATACTGTTTGTTGTGTTCTACCCCAATCCATACAAAGTTTTCTCCATAACATGGTACATCAGGTTATACATTAGGATACAGTATGCAGTGACAACATCTCCCCCATATTGGGTTGTAAAGCACTTCACTACTCTCTGTACAATTAACGAAGCCTTCCAACCATCAATTCAATAGAGTGATCCAAAAGTGAATTTACTTATTTATAACAGATGTCCTATAACGAAATTCATGAGAAACGTTTCGATATACTTTCTAATCGCTTAGTTGAATTGATCATTTTGAAAGATTTGTTATTTATAACACAACATTCATTTCATGAGAAATGTTTCGATAAATTTTGTTTTTCAATAGAAAAAAATTGTAAGTTTTATTTACATTGTACAGATGGAACAAAAACATGTCCATTGTCACAAAATGTATCCAAAATGTCTCATAGTATAATCTTTATACATCAGTTCATTATATTTTTCAATACAAAGCAGATCAAAAGCATAAGTCTCAAAATATTTAGCATATAGATCAACTGATCATTGTATTTGACATTAAAAAAGAGTTCATAAAACTGAAACAAAAGTTCAGCAATTGCTTACAGGTCATAAACAAAAAAACTCAACATTTCTCCACATCATCATGTATAATGTTCAAAAGGATAATGAAATATAACAGCATGCATCCATAATTTTCAAAAAAACAGAACTTAATCCCAAAAACTTCATCAATGTTCAAAGCTAGATACAGGCATATTCAAAAAAAATGATATCTTTCAGTGCATTTAGGAGCTCAATACTCTTTAATGTACCAATTCCCATCCATAACCAATGCTCCAGCTTTTGCTAGGACATCTGCACAAGAATTCCTTTCACGATAGATGTGCTTGAGGTCCAAATGCTCAAATAAATCTGATAGTTTGTTAAATTCATTAAGAACCCATGAAAGCTCTAAATTCAAACATCAAAGCTTATGATTATCCCAATTAATGACTAACTGAGAATCACCAAAAATCTGAATTTTTGAAATATGATTCTCCCTAGCCAAGGCAAAAAGAAGCTTTAATGCACAAATCTCTGCATAATTATTATTGCCAATCCCTAAACCAGCTTTAAAAGAAAAGTAATGCTCATCAGATATATAAAGCATACCTCCAGCTCCACATATTTTTGGTTCCCCAGCAGCAGAGCCATCAAAATACCCCCAAGGGTAAGTTTTGTCAATATTTTCAACAGCTATTGTTCTGATCTTCACCACTAGGTTGTCTTGAGAAAAAGATTACAACAGACCCAAACTGAAAAGGGAAACCTGAGAAGGTAACGCAGTGTTGTCCTCAAAACAGCTCTGATTTATGGCTTTCCAGATAAAACCACAAAACAATAATGGGTAAAGATATAATATTATTGACCTCCATATTAAGACACCATGTCTTCATGTAGTTTATCACAGAATCCCCACTCCAAAGATTCTTGATTCTTAACTTATCCTCAATATTCAACTAGACACTCTGAGTGAAGGGGCATTCCACTCCAAGATGAAAATTGGTTTCCGCCTCCAATTTACACAGTGAACATCTACCTGGACCTTCCCTACCTTTCCTCACAATGACATCCCAAGTAAGAGATTTATCAAAGAATAAAAACCAGCAAATTTTTTTTTTCCTTTAGTGGGCATTTAAGTTTCCATAGTACTTTCCACCACTAGGAGTATTCCAACTCAAATCTTTCCAGCAAATGCACATATCCCTCTTTAGGTGTATACCTTCCTGATTTGGACAAAATCCAAACCAACTTATCATCCTCATTGGATAATCTCACATGACTTGCTTTGAGTGTAGATAGATATCCATTCCAAACAGTTACATCCAGATGATCTTTTAACCCAAGGTGATCAGCAGATAGCCATCCCTATTCCATCAAAACAATCAAACCAGGAGCACCAATGTATTTTAGGGAAAAAAAACCAACATAATGTAGTTTCTCAACCAAAGGATATGGTAAAACATGTCTCCACTTGCATCCCACCCATGGATCCATCCCAAGATGAACATTAGCCCCATTCTCAATTTTCCACACAAGGTTGTTACCTATAATATCAAAGGACCATAAAACAGCTTTCCAACAAATCGATATACTCCTTTTTTGCTTGATAGAAGATCTAATCCACTCCAATAAATAAAATGGATACACATATTTCTATACAACAATATGAACCCACAGGCCTAATCCTTGAATGACATTCCACACACTCTTAGCTGCAAGTGCTTTGGCAAAAACTGCTCGGATTTCAGCCCCCACCCCCCTAGAAACTTTAGGCATGCCAAAGTCTTCCAAGAGGTCCACGGGACACCAGATGAATCCTTGTTTCCAAACCATAATGATTTAAAACACAGCTTCCTAATCTTCTCTATGATACCCACCATAATCCAAAAGTGCATCCAAAAAACCAGGATAGCCTCAAGTACTTCTTTAACCAGTGTTAACTTGCCTCCCTTTGAAAGCCACTGAAAACTCCAATTCTTTATCCTTTTTTCATTTTAGCAATCAGTCGGTCCTAGTCCTCCAGTAGGTAACTGCATGGTTTGAGATGAAAGCCTAAGTACTTCATGCCATTCTCAATTTTAACCATAGAAAAAGCAAAAAATATTCTTTAAAGTAATAACCTTAGACTCATCCAAATTAGAAACATACAAAGCAGATTTTTCATCATTTATCTTCATACCAGATGCCTTGCAAAAGACCATTAAAACCTCATATAACGATGATAAATTTTGCTCTATTCCATCAGTTACCATACCAATGTCATCCACAAAAAGAACATGAGATAAAGATACATCATTACCAAAAGAAATACCATGGTAAATCCCACACTCTTTAACATTCAAAAGATCCCTACTTAAGCCTTCAACAACAATGAGAAAAAGTAATGGTGCTAGTGGGCAACCTTGCCTAAGCCCCCTTCCAGATTTAAAAAAAGAAGATGATGCACCATTAACTAGTAATGCAAAAGTAACTGAAGAGAGACTGCTCATAACCCAATATATAAAGGATCCAGCAAACCCCATTTTAGACATAATGACCCTCAAGTAGGTCCAACTCACTCGATCATAGGCTTTTGGCAAATCTATTTTTAAAACCACTGACTTTATGCCTTTACTATGAATGGAATGCACACCCTCCTATAAAATCCCAACAACATCATGAATTTGTCTACCAAGCAGAAAGCCAAACTGCTCACCAAAGATGTATTGACCCAAAACCTTTCTAATACGTGTAGATATGATTTTACCAATAACCATATAAATGTAATTACACAAGTAAATAGGCCTAAAGTCTTCAAAAGAGTTCGGATGATCAATCTTAGGAATTAGAGCAATAAAAGTAGTGTTAAAAACAACACGGATTTTACCACTTTTTCGGGAATCTTCAACAACCCTAAGAAGATCCTCACCCAAGACATCAAAAAGATACCTATATACCTCAACAAGTATCCCATCCGGACCCGGGCTCTTATCATTCTTACTGAAGGAAAGAATGGATTGTAATTCCTGCATAGTAACTATCTTCATAAGTTCATCATTTTCATCCTCAGAAATAAAGGTGGGAAAAAAAGCGACACTCTTCACAACTTCAGGGAGATGAAGGTTCTTTTCTTTCTGGAACAAGGATTCAAAATGATGAACCCCCACCTTGGCAATAGAGTCAAAACCTTCAACCAGATTTCCCTCATCATCTGCAATCTTCCATATAGTGTTAATATTTTTCCTGAAATTGGAAAATTTATGGAAAAAATGTGTATTATCATCACCACATAATAACCATAAAGCCCTGCTTTTCTGTCTAGCCTCCTGTTCACGTTCACATAAAAATTTTCTCTTCTTTGATTCCAGCTCAACCATAGAAAGTTTTCCCTCTTTAGATAAGAAACCTAAACCCAAACTATTAAAAGACGCAACCAATAATGCTTCTATATCAACAAGGTCCCTATTATCTTGAGCTTTTTGTCTTAACAGACCATGTTATAGAAACATCTTTGATGGTCTTGAGGTTTGTAGCAAATTGAGTAGCAGATGACAAACCTGAACTAACATAAAAAACTTTCCAAGATGATTTTAATAAATTAACCAATTCATCATTCGCCAGCCAATTAGCATTGAACTTGAATGGACTTCAAGGTCTGAGATCATTATTTAATACTTGTAAAAAAGCAGGCTGATGGTCCGAATCCCCACCACAACCAACCCATTGCCTGAAATGAAGGTCACAATCCAGGAGATCAGCCGATATCAGCAAACGATCCAATCTCTTACAGATATTCTCACTCCCAATTCTACGATTAGACCAAGTAGGGAGAATAACAGACGAGGCTATGTCCACTAAAACTAAACCATCCATATGTCTAGTGAAGAAATCAGATAAAGTATCCACTATGGCTTTTCCCCCCCAAATTTTAGAAAAACCCACAGAAAAGTTCAAATCCCCACCAAGGATCAAAGAAGAACTTTTTAATCATTCCAGTTTTAACAGGTTGTTCCAGAAAGATTCCCTATCCACATAAGGGCCATATAGATTCATAAAATATAAATTCATTTTGAGCTCAATGGAGAAAAGCGTAACACACAAACCCAAACAAATATCCCATGCATTAAACAGATGGAAATGTCGATACCTCCAACCCAGCAATAAACCCCCAGAATTGCCTTTAGCAACAACAAATACAAACTTCCAGTCCTTAAGCATAATTCCTAAAGCACCCACCAATAAAGTCCCATCACACATGGTTTCTTGCACAAATAAAACATCTAAAAACTGATCTTCAATCAGCCTATGAATCACTAGTTTTTTGGGAGTACTAGCCAACCCTCTACAGTTTAGGGTCATTACAATCATAAGGGTAAACCTGAAGGGGCATACTCTGCTCTAAGTGCCCCAGTAACAACCAAACCCTCAGAAATTACCGGTGAAGGAAAACCATCAGAGACTAGGCAAGAAGAAAAAATCCCATAAGGACCATGATCAAAATCATGCTTAACACTAAAATCCTTATTACCCTTTGAACAAGATAAAAGAAAATATCCCTTATTTAGAGGAATATCTCTTAAAGGAGTTACAAACCCTAAAACCCCAAGAGAAAAATCTGACGATTCCTTACAGGAAGTTAGATTGTCCACACAGTCACCCCCATATTTAAACAGATCGATAGGACCCTCAGATACAGATAATGAAGAAATACAAAGAGGTTTAAGAGTCGCTAAATTATCAGGCTGAGTGTCAAAACCATCCTCATGAATAGACTGATTAATAGAAAAATCCACCAACCCATCACTTTTAACAGAACCCAAATTATCCCCCAAATGCTTCCCAACATTCTTGACCCTCCAAACAGACTTAGACTTAGATACAGAGACAGGTTTTTTTTACTGAAAGACAAAGTACAGTCAGAAATCAAATGCCCATAGGCCTGGCATCTATTGCATCGGAAGGGAACCCCCATGTAATCCAAAGGCTGACAGAATTCGGAAACCGCCCTCTTAATCAAGATATCAGCGGCAAGCCCATTTCGCGAGTCCAGAAGAACTAAAACCTTTCCCATACAATAGACACCCATCTCAAGGAAGGATAAATCCGTTCCCAAATGAGACCCCAAAGTGTTCCCAACCAGCTTAAAGAAATCAACAGACCAAAGTTCAAACGGAAGATTGGGTAGCTTAACCCAAATAGGCATTAGGTCATACCTTTCACTTCTTGGATCAAAAAGGGGCATCCAACACTTGAGAAGCATTCCTGCATGATCCCATCTTCATACACCAGCAAGAACCATAGCCGCATCAGCTTCTGAAACAAATTTGAAAGCAATCCAACTCCTCGGGAGCAGAAAGACTTTAGGGCACAAATTAACATGGTCCATCCAGGTAGCAGTTACCCGATTTTTAACACCCACAGAGTTAAATTTACGGCCGCTAAACTGACCCACCAAAGTCATAGCATGCATCAAAACAATATCGTTCAAACCGACATCCTCACCAACAATCATCAGCACCGGCTTGTCTAATTTTCTTATCTCTTTCCTTGGCATCTTCAAACGCACACCAACACCAGGGGAATCCAATACCAGCAGTCGTTGATGACCAAAGGAGAGATCCCCCACTGGTTTGGAACCAGGATCCACTTCCAGAAAAGATGACAGCGGAACTGGGCCACTAGACAAAACAAAACCCTCGTGAATGCTTAAAGGCCCGACATTCACTGAAAGCTAGGCCTCACCGAGAAAAAAAGACATGGAACTCGAAAGCTTCTCCGCAGAGCGCCCATAAGGCAAAAAAGTACCATCAGCGAGAACCGAAGGCTTAGACCCCGGACAAAAACCCCCTGCACCAGAGAGCTTAACAGGGAAACCCTCACCAGAATCTGTCCTACCAGTTCCCGTTTCAAATCGACTTGATAACAGAGTTGGACAACCCATGGTAGCTTCCGACGCAGAGGAACCCTGACCCATTGCCTCATGCGAAAAAACATCACCAAATGGTGAACCCCGAGCATAAGAAACCCTAGGTATCTCATCCCGAGGCGTCTTGAATGCACAGGTTCCCTTAGGCGGCGTACGAGCTAGAGTCTTAAAGTCTCGTAAAGACATTGTACCTCTTGGCATGTGATCAAAACACGGAGAGATACGTTCTGATAGTTGAAAGATCAACATGGCAGAAAACTCTGACAAACAGAGCCGTCAGATCTCAAAAATGATCGCCCAAGATTAACGCACAGATGCCCAAAAAGGGCAGGAACGTCATCCAAACCATGAAAACCTAAAGAATTAGGTTCTGTTAAATCCTCTTGAGTAAATGTTTGGATATACTTTCTAATCGTTTAGTTGAATTGATCATTTTGAAAGATTTGTTATTTATAACACAACATTCAAGACATCATTAATTGATTTAGGTTGTGCTTTGCAATATTAAAGATCACAAATTGAATTCTCGCGTCTCTTAAAAGAACATAATTATCGAATTAAGGCAATGGGTTTTATGGCTAAAAAAATTGATTAATGGAATCTTTTGTTTAAGTTGTTAATGGGTTTTATGGCTAAAAAATTGATTAATGGAATCTTTTGTTTAAGTTGTTAATATTCTTTTTCATATGTAGTGGGATAACATGTACTCAAAGTTTTTTAATAACCAAAATAATTTTATCTTATTTCTAGCTATACGGAGATCAAATATTTTGAAGTACAAACTCATTTTAGAATCTTAAATTAAAAAAAAAAAATACACTTTAAAAAAGTTTGATTGCCCCTTGTGACCTTTGGGCTCCCCCCTTGACCTTTGGGCTCCCCCCCAACAAAAAAACCTTTGGGTTGCCCCTTGTGACCTTTGGGCTCCCCCCTTGACCTTTGGGCTCCCCCCCAACCGTTTAATCTCACAATTTTGTCTTCTAGTGAGTGTTGTCCAATACGTTACATTAAATTAAAATTTAATAGCACTTTTATAAAGAGAGACCAACTTGGTTGCTGATGAACTTTTCCCAAGCCTAGGCCTCTGCTGCTATCGATCTGTTGAGATCTCAGACCCTTACTTTCTTCTTCTCTTTCTTCACCTTTGTTTCTTCATTTTCTTTCTCTTCGTCTTCTTTGCTGCCTCCTTTCTTCTGCTTTGTCTTCTAAAACATATCTTCCCTATAGTAGCAATCACCCTGTCATGAATAACCAAATAAAACTATATGAGTCCATTTACCTTCTCTGTATGCATTCTGTAAAATAAACTATATACAGTGTTAATGCATGAAAAGAAAAGAAATGACAAAACAAAGAAATCCTGCAAGTTTGTGTCTTGAAATCCGCTAAATCCATTGTCCAAACTAGAATCACAAGCTCAATAAAAAGACTGTTTACCTCAATCCAGGCCACATCTAGACTAACTCGAAATCATGAATCATAACAATGTAACCGCCAAATATGAACCCTAAATGTGCTCCTCATCTCGGAGAAACTTAGACTCGACCAAAAACCACGGAAAAACCTCGCCATCGTCAGTCAGAGTAAAAGCACACACAAAGGCGGGAAAAATCTTCTCGGCAAGTAATACTACTAAGCATCGGGCGAAAACAAAACTCTCATCGACAAGCGGAAGCACTATATGCATCGGCAAGATAGTTCACTACGAAGCCGCAACGGCGGGAAACAAACAGGCTACAGCTTCCGCAATCAAATGAAAAATTCGGCAATCGAAAGCTTTAATGACTAAGTATCGACGATGGTGAGCTCAACTTTTCCGTAGTGTTGGCGACCAGAAAGACTAGCCCTCCGATCAATAGTCAAAAACCCTTCCGATAGCTCAAAGAAAAAACATAAAGTTAAAACAATAAAACCATGGCATCAGCGAGTGCAAGGACTAATGCATCGGTGAGATAGTTCACTGAGGAGCCGCAACGTCAGAACTCATATAGACTAAGGGTTCCGTAGCAAAATAAAGCGTCGGTGAAATAAAACACTAAAAATTGTCGTACAAGCATTGGAGATCAGAACCACTAATCATCGGCGAGGTAGTTTACTAGAAATATGCAACGGCGGATGTCAAACCAACTAAGGGTCCCGCAAAAAATCATTGGAGATTATAAACATTGACAACAGGCGGATAGTTGACAAAGCAGCCGCAATGACGGAAAACAATCACACTACGACTTCCAATCAAAATTGTAAACCGTTTCGATGAAAAGCAAAAAACCACGGAATCGGCAAGGATAAGAACTAATCTGTCAGGATGTTGCCATCTTCCCTCCGAAACGGTGGCGCCTTAGAACACTAATGCTCTGATAGTGATAAAACAAAAAAATGCCAACAGTCAAATAAAACAAAAGAGATAAAAGCACATCGACGAAAAACAAGACTAGCCATCGTGACATAGAGAACTAATGCCCCGATTCGTTGTTCAAAAATCATCGAAAGAGGAAAAAAATCATCGAAAACGTTAAGTGCTCGAAAGACTTTAAAGTTGTGTAGCGGTAAAATTAGTTTGTTTTATCTCTGAAACAGTGGCATCATAAAGAACTAAAACCTCGAATCAATCTTCAACAAACCTCCAACAGCGATAAAACCAAATCATTCAAAAATTAAAAAAATGTTAAGTTCCACAGTCAAAAGCATTGGCAGTTTTAGATCATTCAACCTTCGAAATGAAAGAAAACAATTTACCTCGAATCAAACTCAAAAATTCAAAATTGTAGCAGAGGAACAACCGAGTTCAGGAATCCAAAACAAATCCAGGCAAGATGAAATCAAAAGGAGGTTCCCAAATTTTTCAAAAAATTGGGAAAAAAGTTGCAGCTGCAACAGGTTACTAATGCAAGTACTAGCACAAGTACTGAAAAAGAAGGTACAGATGTGAAAAACACTAGCAATCAAATGGAATCAATAAAGCAAAAAGAAAATCAAACTTCAACAGTACATAGAAGAATTTATGACAGGTACCAAAACAAGTTTAATGGCTGTTGTTTCTTTTGTTATAAGTATGGACATAAAGCTGCTTTTTGTAATGCATTTTCAAGAAACATAATTGCACATAACAACCATGACAAATCTAGATTTGACTATGGAAGAAGGCATGATAGAACCATTTAGAACAATGTGAATAATTCCTATAAGAGATTTGATGTCTTAAGTTTTGATATTGAATGTTATAGGTGTAATAATTTTGGACATGTATCAATAAACCGTCCAATGAACTTTCAGAAATCTATTGAATCTAATTACACCAATCTGAAAACTAGATGTTGGAAAAAGAAAAGTGATCATCTAGAATCTGAAAAATGCACTCTAGATTTACAGGATGATCATAAAGTAAAATGGTGTGTGGATAGTGGGTGTTCTAAACATATGGCCGGAAGAAAATAGAATTTTGTTACTTTCTATGAAGTAAAAGAAGGTACAGTTACTTTTGGAAATGAACAATTAGCTAGCATAATTGGAAGAGGTACTGTGTGTTTGAATAACAGAAATATCATGGTTGAAAATGTTTTACTGGTTGAGGATATGGAACATAATTTGTTAAGTGTAAGTCAAATTTGTGATAAAGAGCATTATATGATTTTGTATTCTAAAAATTGTCAAATCAGAGATGTCAAAACAAATCGATTAACTGGAACAACTACAAGAACACCAAGCAACATTTACATACTAGATGAGAAAAATGAAGATTGTTACCTTCGAAATGAAGATGAAAATTGGTTGTGGCACAAAAGGATTGGGCATATTAACTTTGAAAGTATAATTCAGTTAAACAAAAAGGAAGCAATAAGAGATTTACCTTTCATAAAGAATATTACCAATTCTGTTTGCAAACAATGTCAACATGGTAAACAAACTAGAGTTAAGTTTAAAAGAAAAGAACACTCTACAACAAAAACTTTGGAAATAATACATGCTGATGTTTGTGGACTTATGAGGACAAAAGGATTAAATGGTGAAAGATATTTTATGTTATTTGTGGATGGTTTTACTCGAATGACTTGGATGTTTCTGTTAAAAAGGAAGTCTGAAACATTCAATTTTTTTCAAATTTTCAAAGAGTTGACTGAAAATGAAATTGACATGAAAAATAAATGTTTAAGATCAGAAAATGGAGGAGAATTTGTTTCTAAATAATTCAATAAGTATTGTGATGATAATGGTATCAAAAGACTTTTTCTGTTACTGAAACACCTCAACAAAATGGTGTCGTTGAAAGAAAAAATAGGACTCTTATGGAGATGGAAATAACAATGTTAAATGAATCTAAACTAAGTAATGTACTTTGGCCTCAAGCTGTTCATACTGGTGTGCACATTATAAACATAAGTTTGTTGAGAAATAATAGTAACAAGACACCTTATCAGTTATGGAAAGGTAGACCAGGAAGTGTGAAACACTTTAGAATTTTTGGTAGTAAGTGTTACATAAAGAGAGTTGATAAAAATATGGGAAAGTTGGATTCTATAATTGATGAAGGTATTTTAGTTGGATATTCATGCTCAAGAAAAGATTATAAGTGCTACAATTCTAGATTGAAGAAAATTGTTGAAGCCATAGATGTTAAATTCGATGAATCTTCATTTTTTAAATCCAAAATTGAAAAGAAAGATCATCAGATATATAAAATATATGACAAACTAAAAATGGAAGAAGAATCAAGTGATATAGAGGAAACTAAATCAGTTAAAAATTACAATCTGATTCCTACTTTAGTACAGGGGTCAACTCCATCTAAGACTCCAAGCAAAAGGATCAAACAAAATAATCGTGAAGAACAAATCATTGGTGATATAAATGAAGGTGTTGAAACTAGAAGCAAAAGGAAAGAATCTAATTCAAATAAAGAACATGTATCATTACTCTCTCTGTTTGAACCCAAGAATGTTGAAGAAGCAATTAATGATGAAAAATGGATGAAAGCAATGAAACAATAAATAATTCAAATAGAAAAGAATGAGACATGGGAATTGGTTCCTAGACCTTTAAATAAAAATGTTATTGGGGCTAAATGGGTTTTCAGAAATAAGTTGGATGAAGCAGGAAACATAACTAGAAATAAAGCTAGACTAGTTTGTAAAGTGTATGCACATGTAGAAGGCATAGATTATGGAGAAACGTATGCTCCTGTTGCAAGAATGCAATCCATTAGGCTTATTTTGGCTTATGCTTGTTTTAAGAACATTAAATTTTATCAAATGGATGTAAAATCTGCATTTCTAAATGGTGAGTTAGAGGAAGAAGTTTGGCATGGAACAAATAGATGGGTTTCAGGTACAAGAAGCAGTAAATCATGTTTACAGGTTGAAAAAGGATTTGTATGGGCTAAAACAAGCTCCAAGAGCTTGGTATTCCAGACTTGATAAGTACTTAAGGTAACAAGAATACATAAAAGGTAAAACGACAATAATATTTATATTAAAGAAGAACATGGTATCTTGGTCAGTGTTGATATTTATGTAGATGATATCATTTTTGGCAGTGATAATGATCAACTTAGATAAAAGTTTGCAGACAGTATGCAGAATGAGTTTGAAATGTCCATGATTGGTGAAATAAAAAATTTCTTAGGTCTTCAAATCACTTAATCTGATAAAGGCATTTTCATTTGTCAAACTAAATATATCAATGAAATGATCAAGAAGTTTCAAATGAAAAATAGTAAACCAGTTGGAACTCCCATGGTTACTAGATGTAAATTAAGCCAAACCAATGACTCAGAAAATGTTGAGCAAAAAATGTACAGATCTATGATTTGCAGTATTCTATATGTTACAACAACAAGGTTCGATGTTCTGCATGTAGTTTGTCAAGTTGCTAGGTTTTAGACCTCTCCCACAGCTTCTCATTTACTTGCAGTCAAGAGAATTCTTAGATATCTTAAGGGCACAATAGAGTATGGTTTATGGTATCCTCAAGGTAATCATCTTGATTTGTATTCTTTCGCTGATGCTGAATGGGTAGGTTGTGTTGATGACAGGAAGAGTACCGGTGGAGCAGCATTCTATCTTGGAGGATGTCTGGTGAGTTGGTCTACCAAGAAACAAACAATAGTTTCCATTTCTACTATTGAGGTAGAATACATTGCAGCTGCAAATTGATGCACTCAGATTCTCCGAATGAAACAGATGTTAGAAGGCATACATATTCATTATGATAATCTTATTCCTATCTTCTGTGACAATACTAGTGCCATTAGTATTTCCAAAAATCTAGTTATGCATTCGAAAACGAAACATATTCCTATTAAATTTCATTTTCTTCGAGAGCATGTTTTAAATAATACCATTAAGTTGGAATATGTTGGTACAAAAAATCAAATTGCTAATATCTTTACTAAGCCTTTACCTAAAATGCAATTTGAGAGTCTCAAGGATCAATTGGGGGTTTTCCCTCTGTAATTATTTTTCTCTCTCATTATATCCAGGATTGCAGGTTTCCATGGTGCTTCTTTCAACTATGTTATCGGATTTTTGGCTTATCTACAATACGTTTTTCTCGTTGGTTATAGCTTGCATAGGTTCATGTCTTTTTTATAGGGGGAGTTGGTGTTGCTTGAACAATTGTACAGGTAATATTTCTTGGTATTTCTGACAGGGGGAGCATGATTGATCCTTTGTCATCGATGACAAAATGGGGAGAACATGTTTAAGTTTTCCATCTAAGCCAAAGTGGGAGTTTGTTGGCCAATTACACAGGACGGTTATTGCCATTGATGTCAAACTTGTCACACTTAATGAACTGAGGTTTCCATATGCTTATCGATTACACTCACATGCAGATCATGTAGATCATGGTTATATTGATTTGAAGAAAACCAAACTTTAAGATACATTAACGATTGTCAGAGCTCTTCACTTGCTAAGATGTTCCAAGTCATGTGATGATATGTTAGTCAAATGTAAAATGCTAATGCCGAGGAGGATTCCAATATGTTTAACATAGTTTTAAGAGTTTGTTGTTTGATATTGTTTTCACATGATGCCAACATTTTTTACCAAAATGGTACTGGCATATATAAACTCTATTTTTTAATGCAATATGAAGTGTGAGAGCTTGTTGTTTGACATTGATTTAGTCATAAATATCAATGTTGATTTCTTTCATTGGGTGTTGGAATGTTTATGAGGGTATTAATATCAATGCAGCTATATCTTAAACCATCAAATAATTAACCCAACGTTGAACACATTAGTGTGTTAAATCTATCATTTAATTTGATTCCAAACATTGTTAAAAAATAACCCAGTTTATTAATGCTGCTCAACGTTGACAAAACAGTTAAATTTTATTTACTCCAAAACGATTGAAGAAGTGATTGACATGGTTATAAACATAGCTAATTGGTTGAGGGTATGCATTTTAATATAAAGAAGGGTTGTGTACGCACATTATATACAATTTTAAAAGATGAGAATAATTTTTAATGGAGAATAAAGAGGATTGAGATTTGAATAAAGAAAACGCAGAGAAGGTCTTGTTATTGAACAGAAATGAAGGTTGGAATAGATTGGAATAAAAAATGCAGAGGATGTCTTAGTGTTGAAAAGAACAACAATGAGGGTTGTAGACAGAGCAGAGAATGTCTCAGTGTTGAAAAGAATGGAAACAAGCGCATAAGTGTTTCAATAATGCAGACCAAGCAGAAAATGTCTCAGAGAACAACAATGAGTTGTCCGTGTAAGTTAATATGGTATGTGTTGAGTTTCACACTTTATGAATAAGTGAAAAGCTGTTTGAGACAAAGAAAGTATTGAATAGTTCATTGAATTAAATACAATGCCTATGTGTGCTCATATATTTTGGATTGGTCAATAAATGAAGAGAGTAGTCATATTGAATATGGAAAATAAGATGGAAAGTCTATATGATCTATGTGTAAAGAATTTATATCACTAATAATGAGCATTGAAGTTCTGATTTTGTATAAATGAAGATGGTTGAGTTAGCATTACAAGGTTCATTTGACAGAGACAATTTGATTTTGACTGAGTTGGATTTGACAGAATGTTTTTGATAAAGTTTTTTGACAGAGTATTAACAAACAGTTTTGGTTTTGATATTGGTAGAGTTTTGACAGAGTATTAACAGACAGTTTTGGTTTTCATATTGGTAGAGTTTTGACAGAGTATTAACAAACATGTTTGGTTTTGCTATTGGCAGAGTATTGACAGTTTTAATTGATTCTATAGGGAGGAAGGGAGGAGTTAGGGAGACTAAAATTCTCTTTACAAGTTCATGCTTGTATTCAAATAGTAGAAGCTATATTTCAGTAGGAGCTTAAAACAGATAGGTTTTTTTTGAGGTAGTAGCCTCATCTGAGTTATTGCTCAGATAAAATATGATGTAACTGAAGTTTCCTGCTTATTTTACATCCATAAGAAGAAGACGTTTTTCCCTTTATGGGTTTCTTCATGAATATTTTGTGTTTCTATCCGTTTCATGTGATTGATCAATTGGTTTAAATTTGCAAAAAATAAGTAATTTTTTTTAAGGAAGCATTGTTATAAATTGTATACAACTTATTCACCCCCCTCTTAGTTTTCTGACTTGATTAACATGATGGAAATCCATTAGGAGATGGAGGGGGGAAGATAACTCCGAATTTATCGAGTGAGTCACTCCATGCCTTTTTTGGGTTTGATTTCTACTCAAAGTGTCAAAGATATCCTTTTTAGGGCATGCTTTTTATTGTAGCAGCCTTGGATATAGGGTTTTTTCATTGAGCCTAGTTTCATGTGAATGATATGGGTAGATTCCTTGAAATGGTTTGGTAGATTATTTTTGGAAAATGGGCTTTGCTAAGATCCCAGGTAGACTACATCTCTTGGTATCAATTCATACTACAAACTTGTTTTACAAAAATCGCCTCACTTCCATTGTGCATATGATACTTTTTCTCTTTCATGCAGATCACAATTTGGTCTCTTTTCAACATAGATAATTGATGGTAGAATTGTGATTTTCTCTTTTTCATTCTCTAATTTGGTCGCATACACAAAAAAGAAAATCTATCAAATATTTTGTTGTTGTATTCTAT
Organism: Pseudotsuga menziesii; assembly: GCA_001517045.1. Taxonomy (NCBI): domain Eukaryota; kingdom Viridiplantae; phylum Streptophyta; class Pinopsida; order Pinales; family Pinaceae; genus Pseudotsuga; species Pseudotsuga menziesii. The sequence goes on along the minus strand of LPNX010124656.1, from coordinate 35,944 downwards.
AAATAGAGATATCGCAGACCTTGTTGATCCCTACTAGATTGTTGTAGTAAATTTGTGTGGAAGAATGATGTGGTAGATCGAGTGAAAAACATGGACCAGTTTTTTTGTCCTTGAAGATTGATTTGATAGATATGAACAAAGAGTTTTATCCATGAAGATATAAAATTATTGTAAAGAAGGTTGTTTTTGTTGACTGGAGAATGGTTTGATGGCTTAGGGTGAAGTATTGAATAAAAGATTTGATCTACACTTCACAGTTCACAAATTTCTCCACACACTAAAAATTTATAAATCTTCCTGGTCGCTAACTGCCACATATGTATGCCACTTGTTATTAATCTATTAGTCACTAATATTTGCAAGACTTGAATGGATTAAAAAAATGATTTTTTAGAGACTTGGATCAATTGAGATTGACATTTCCCTCTATGAATGTGGCTACTTCTCATGTAGACTATTTTGATACCAGTGGCTCACCAAATTGTAGTGCAAGTACAATACAACATCTTTCGACATATATTCTATCTCCAGTGTCAATATTCCTATATCTCATGACACTCTTCAATGGAGCATGCTATCATTGAACTAGAGATTTAAATAATTTTCAACTTGGAACACCTTTGCAAACATGGTATTGTCCCCCATTGAAATGAAGATAAATTCACAGATAAAGACATGACCAATAGAACAAGATTTTGCATGCCATAGTGATAGGGTTGTTGGCCATGTTTAAGTAGATATTGTAGTAGGAAGAGGATAACTCACTTCAAAAGATGATTTTTGATACTTGCCCACATAGCTATCTATTGATGCTTCTTAGAATAAGAACAATAATATCATGGTTTTTATTCGATTCAGAGTCACATGCCATACATATAAGATAGTATCAACTTTATCAATAATTTCAAAACATTACATACCTATACTCCATGTCCCAATGTAATAATAGTATTTAATTGTCGTGTAATGTCAAGATTTTTGAGGTTTATGTAGCACAAAAATAAGATTTAAGGTTTTCTTCATTTCAAAGAAGTTTCAAAGTACTTGAAGATTTATATTAGAAACATATTATAATTTTTTTAAGATGTTTGTTAAAATGGTCATAACAGGTCTGGGTGGGGTTCTTTAAGGACATTCCCAAAATACTTTCCCATCACACTTGTTGCTTAATTTTGTATTTAATTTGTTGTAGGTGAAAACTCTCATTCATTTTATTTGCTTGCATGGTTTTACTGAAGGCTGTTAAATTCAATTAAGCATAGGATCATCAACCTGCATGAATTCAAATGAGAAGAAAAGGCTGCAGAAGAGAGAGAATAATTTATGATAGACTAATCAATTACTCATGGAAAAATTGCACACATATAGAGACAAAATTGGAATAATATGATTATATTCATGAATCAGTGATTAATATGTAATACAATGGTTATACATAGAGGAGAATTCGAATTCCTACGATAGGGTTCTAATCTCATTAGAGGAATTTTGAGGTCTAAAATGGGCCTCCTAAGGAAAATAATAAAATAATATTTAAAATAATAAAATAATTGTTAAAATAATAAAATAATATTTATTAATTTTGGAGGAAAAAAGAAAAAAACTACTTTTTGTGTTCGTATTTTCAACATATCTCCCTGTGTTTTTATTCGAATTTCGATCAGGAGAGCTCGTTGGATGCAGAATTTGATTCTGCATCCAAGGAGTACCCACACTACATACTTTTGATGGACCCTACCCAAAAAACAACAAATACCTGAAAAAATGTGATGATGATGTCATCATCACATTTTTCAGGTATTTCTTGTTTTTCGGGTAGCGAGGTCCATCAAAAGTATGTAGTGTGGATACTCGTTGGATGTGGAATCAAATTTCGCATCCAACAATCTCTCCCGAATGAAATTTGAGTAAAAACATAGGGAGATATGTCGAAAATACGAACACAAAAAGTAGTATTTTTTATGACAAATATGTCAATTCAACCATTATGGTTGACTCATTTTATTGGAATTCTATTGGTTCTTGAATTCCAACTCACAATAACTTATTGTTGGCATGTTTTCTTATAAGTCCCATTTTAGACCCCAAATTTCCTCTAATGACCAACTTGAGCTGACTCCAAAGATAACTCAGTGTGGGAAAATCACCATTGGAGCTCACTAATGCAACTCTGGATAACTAACTCAATCTACAATTAGTTAACTGATGAGGGTAGATGAATAAAGGCACATAAAATACCTTCAATAATGCAAACTGGTGTTAGGATAATTGATTGTGATCCAATTGATGGTAACTGGAGCATAAATGAACATAGTTGAATACCTACCAACGTCAACTAAAGAAGACTTCTGGTGGCACTCAGTGGGTTCCTAAATTATAGGGATTGGTCCTTGGGGCACCTAAACTCATGCAATCATGTGCAATAAGTGGCATATGTCCCCTAGGTGTTCCCCCCATGCACTAAGGGGGTGATGAACACCTCCTAAGATAGGAAAATATACAAATAGACTATGTGGTCAAAGGGAGGATTAATAATAATGCCAACACCCCCCCCCCCCCCCCCTTAATTCTGACTTTGTACAACCTAGTCCCTGGAAACTAAGACCAAAGGTCACCCATACAATCTAATTACAAAAAAATATTATGGAACCACCCTCTCTATAGTCCAGTGAAGCAGTGTGATGGTCCTTGTGTGCAGTAGTATTCTGGGACTGTGCATGTGAACCTCTTCATCCTCTTCCAATACAATGATAGATAGGAGATGGAATGTTTCCTTTGTATATTCTTTTTAGAGGAAGAGTGACATAATCACTATGAACTTCATCTTCAATTTCATAAACTGATTCAACTGGGTCCTCTGCTTCGGATTTTGAATCTGAAGCAATAATGGAAAAATTATCATATTTAAAAGGTGTAGGTAGAATGGTTTTGCCTCCCCTTTCAAATGGAGGCTGAGATTGTACTGTATCTGAGTATGGCATAAAGTGTGATAATTCATATGCATTGGAGGCATTGTTTGCAACACCCTTCGTTAAAATCTTCCCATTTGAGATATCTGAGATCTCCATTGAGTTAGGACCAAATACCACTCGCTTTGGTGGGACAACATGTGTCATCTGGTATACATATAACAAGTTTGCAGCTAAGGAGGGAACATAGAGTATATCTTTGAACACTCCATGCTTTAACTTGATTGAACCCTTTCCTTCAGCTTGAATTTGAGTGTCATCACCCATGTGAATACTAAGACCATTAGTAAGTTGTAATGAAAAGAATGATTCTTTGGATGTAACCATATTATTGGAGGCTCCTAAATCAATGAGGAAGGAATGTGATTTTGAACAACTAGCCTTCAGTGCATGGCGTCTCTCATCATGATCTTCAGTCTTGTCTCCAGAGTTAGTCTTCCTCACGTCTTCAAGGAGGAAAATGTTGTGTTTCTCAAGGAGTTTTGTCATATGATTAATGGTTTTATTCATAAAATACTTCTATGTATGGTTTATTTTCTTACAATAAGAGCATTTTCCCTTGTTGGACCTCTGATTTTTGTCCTTCCTATATCCTGAGGATTCATATGTTGGATAAAACTCATCTTTAGGTTCAAATGAAATGTTTCTTTTCTCTTTACTTTTCTAGTTCCTTTTGGCTTTTGCATTCCTTGTCTCACCATATAAGAGAGTTTGATTTGGAGAGGCTCTGAGAGCTCCCATCTGTATCAGCTTGTCTTGTTCTTAGATTAGAGACTCTGTGAAGGAATTCACTAATTAGGAGTATTCAATCTCCTAGAGTGAAATGTAGGTACAAACACTGATAATTCTGGGTCATGTTTTCTCAGTATGGAGAGCACCAATTGCTCATCCTTCTTCTCAATCTCGCATTACTTGCATTTCATGACCAATGATTTGAATTTTGAGAAAAATGGTTGTAGAGTTTCAAAGTTACTGGGTTGTAGTGCTATCAGCTCATTCTCTAGGATATGGCCCCTTAACTCATCATGTTTTCCAAATAAGGATTCAAACTTATACCATAATTATTTTTTAGTATTGAGTCCATCAAGGTGGAGCAACAACTCCCTGGAGATGTGGATTCACATGTAGCCAAAAGCTTCATCAAGCTTATTCAAATGCTTCGATTTTTCAATATATTGATGGGGTTCAACCTCTCTTCCCACTGTCATCCTGTACAAACCTTTGTTGCGCAAGGAAATATGCCTATTTTCCCTTCAATCAAGGTAATTGAAGGGTGTAAGGATTTTGGGAGTTGGAGCTGCTGAATTCTCCATTTCATAGCTATATTGATAAACAATTCTTCAAAAATTCTTTGAATGTACCTGAAAAACGTTGCAAAACAACTAAATTCGAATCAATTTAGACCAAATAGACTATACTTCGACATGTGCACATTCTTTGGGTGCATTACACCTGGATAGACTTCTCTAGACATAATCCAGAGGGAGCAAGGCAATAATTCCAGGATTTATGTGAAACCCAGCCACTTCGAGTGCATCAATGGAAGCTTCTAAGTTTTGTTGTTGGATTGGATACCAACTTTGATACCATGTTAAATTCACTTAAGCATAGGATCAGGATCATCATCCTGCATGAATTCAAATGAGAAGAGAAGGATGTAGAAGAGAGAGAAGAATTTAGCATAGACTAATCAATTACTCATGGAAAAATTGTATACACATAGAGACAAAATTGGAATAATATGATTATATTCATGAATCAATAATTAATATGTAATACACTGGTTATACATATAGAATAATTCGAATGCCTAATACAGGATTTGAATATACCAAGTTGAACTAACTCTGGAGCTAACTCGGTGTAGGAAAATCACCACTAGAGCTCACTAATGCAACTTCAGATAACTAACTCAGTCTACAATCAATTAATTGATGAGGGTAGGTGAAAAAAGGCACCCTTACTCCTTCAATCATGCAAACTGGAACTAGGATGACTAGTTGTGATCTAACTCATGGTAACTAGAGCATAACTGAACATAACTGAATACCTACCAAGGTCAACTGAAGGAGACTACTGGTGGCACTCAGAGTGCGTTCCTAAATTATAGGCATGAGTACCCAAGGCACATAAACTCATGCAATTAGGTGCAGTAAGTGGAAGATGTCCCCTAGGTGTGTTCCCCATGCACTAGTAGAGTGATGAACACCTCCTAAGCTAGGAAAATAAGCAAATAGACTATGTGGTCAAAAGGAGGATTAATAATAATCG